>BQKZ01003524.1:49249-66423 GCA_036244855.1 Temnopleurus reevesii
TCCGATCGAAGTAAAATGAAAGACTTTCCCTGATTGGCTGACGATTAACCTTTGACCTCAAAAAGTCGATCGAGTATGAATATTCATTGTATGCAAATCACGAGAGCGATGTGCTTTCTTGTCAACGTACGTGTTGAGGTATCGAGCTTGGTCACCTGAACATAATGAATATTAATTCGATATATAGAAAGACGACTGTGATTGGCTGATGTTCACATGTGTAAAAGTCAATTAGGATGAATTAGGATCGAGAAACCGTCTGTAAGCGTCTGTGGTACCCTCTGATTTCACCCGGAAAACACGGATTTTAATCATTTTTTTTGGAAACCTTCAAGGTAATCTTATAGAATATATCTTTTTTAATCGTATAAATAGTTAATTATTTATCATAGATACGTAAATTAGCGTATTTTCGTGAGGGTGCGCGGCAGCACCCTTTCTCCCATTGACGCTGTGTATTGTAGCTTCAACAACATGCACTACACGCTGAATTGGGGCGTTTTCTGACTCTCTGGAGGGGGCACCACCAAAAGTCAGAAATCGTTAAAAAAAACCCTCCGAGAGTCAGATTTTTCTGTCTACCAACTTACCTGCCATGCGCCTCAAAATCAAGCTCCACCTCTTCTGATGTCTCTATCGACCGTCTAACTCGTTCATGTTTGGTATGAAGTTCATTTGTATTGTATCTAAGAAGCTCATAATGTCTGACATAGCGATTCAGCCTCTCACAATCTGAAGAGAAAACAAATATCATGTACATGTATGAAAAATGATTCCATATCTCAAATTAATAAAGAAAAAGAAGAGAGAAATAGAATGACAAGTACTCACTGAAGTAGATCATAAATGTATTTTCAGAAAGTAAATAACCGAGTATAGGCTATCTAAGATTACGAATAGAGCAAATCATTGCTTTCAATTTGATGTATCATCTGGCAGCATTGCAGAATATTACCTTGAACACTCGAAGACATTAAATACAATTACAAAAATTATGTTCAATTACATGTATTTTTCCTGTAATGTTAGACAACCTGTCACTCACCACTTATATTTTTTTGTGTTTTATTTTCTTTCTATTTTTTGAAAACTGTCAGTCTCCTCTCACAAAGAACAATTCAACAAGGTCTACGGCCAGGAAATCTTGGCATCACGTTTTTCACACACATTAATTTTAAACTTGAAACCCCCAGGCCCGGCCCAGGGGACCAAACAAATTGACAATGCATACATTTTTTCTCAAAAAGCTTTTAGAAAAGATTCTGACTGGTAAATCGAAAAAAGTGCCTATGTTACAAGGTACGCTATCTAATATCTTATCTACACCATTCTTCTTTGTGGCTCTCAGTGCAGTCTCACTCCACAACACCCGTAGACGTAGTCAACGCCCGTCGACTAGTTCGTCGACACACCCTCAGCCGACCCGGAGGCTCGGGCGACAAGAACTTCCCGGTACGGTATGGAAGCAGCTCTACTGATGAAATTGTGTTTATTCGATGCGTTCAGTGCATCTTTAGAGTCTACATTGCATCATAAGATTACAAAAATGAATATTTATGCAAAGAAATACTTACGAGATATCCCTATCACCAGGGAAAATGTTAAAAGAATCCTAATAATCATTTTGAAAGTATGTGCAGTAACAATTTAATCAAACTAATCGGCGTTAATAATCCTGTTTTTGTTCACTTTTGAAGCGCTGAAGTAAATGTGCTATGTAAAGAATTGCAATATATCTGATTGCGTGCAGGAGCAAAGCTGCGTATGGTATAAACCCAACTCTCCTATATCAGCTGTATTTACTAACACTAGAGAGTTCTTTTCCCCCTTATTTTTTTATTTTGCTTACCAAGCCCTCGTTCTTTAAAAGAAGTGTGTAAGAGTCTACAAAAAATCTTCAACATGAACAGAAAAATCAGATGAACAAAATAAAAAAAAATCAGTGAAAAATATCCATAAGAAAGTTATGAATGTTCTAAACATTTAGACAAATTGGCAACTGGTAACGTCATAGGTGAGCAATGAACCATTTATTAAAATCAATAATATAAAAGGATACTTTTTCCCAAAAAAGTACTAAAATCTTTAACTATAGTTTGTATGTAATGATGAACTTTCGCCATGAATACAAAGAAAGCGATGGTTATGAGCCCATGACGTCATCAAAATGGCAATGTCTGCAAATTTTCACTTATTTGAGCATTTTTTTTGGACCTTTAAAAAATACATACCTTTTATTTATTACTTGTCCGATTTCGCTCAAACTTTTTTTTTATTCCATAATCACCACATGTTTCTGCTCCTATTATTTTGGGGTAGACTTTTCTTTTATTGTTTTTGTTTAATTCTTATGAAATTTAATATTCATTCTGTTTATCAAGATGATGATGTTTCAATAATATGCTCCCTTAATTTCAAAGATTTATTTTTAAGTCGAAAAGATTTATTTTTTAAATCCACTGCCTGCTTGAGTGACAAAACTTTAAGTTTTAAAATAAAACTCTTCTTTGACTTAAAAATTTAAAACTCTTAAAGTTGTATGAATCAAATCCATTATGACTTAAAAAAAACAAGTCTTTTAGATTTAATTTTTTTTAATGTATGTTAGAAACAACTCTCTGTGGACTTAAAATTGTAAGACAATGAAAGACTTATTTTCAAAAAGTCTTAGGGACTTAATATTAAGTCTTAAGAGACTTAAATATTTTAAGTCTCAACAAAGACTTAAAATTTAAGTCTTCGGAATTAAGAGAGTGAATACTAGTAAATGAATATCCGTTAATCGTTTGGCCATTATTCCCTACCCCTTGCATGGTTTCGCTGTATCAGCGAGCTCACACATTATGAAGAAGCTGGTGTCACTTTTCAGAGTCACAAGGATATTTTTCTCAAACTGCATGTCCCAAGATTTTTTTAGATGGTTTAATGATGATCTCTTGTGGTGTTTCATCAAGATTTGTCGCAGCGACAAGGAGTCATTTTCTGACAGTTCCCATAGCAGCTGTCAGCGATAGTGCTTTTCATCCAATCACAATCAAGTAATTTGTCAGCGCTGACTAATTGTCTCGATGAAACGCCTCCGTCTCCGCCTAGCGTCAGCTGGGCGCTCATGTCCTGGCGCTCATTTACCCAAAATAATGTCTCACAGATTTCAATATGATATGATTCATCTTTCAGTCCAAGAATTGGTGATGATATTGAACGATAATTTAGCTATTGAAATTCCAACAGTGTTTTTTTTTTCGCAAGGACCCAAATAGCCCTGACTAAGATATTTCTATCTGGTTGATGGATGTGTGTTACATCATGCATTTGAAAAAAGGGACCTATTTTGCTTAAAGCCATTGTTTAACATTGTTTTCATTTAACAAATTCTCAACTGCCAGATGATAGAGGTTATCTAAAAGATGGTAATTAAACTGGGAAAATATCAGGCTTTAAAATCAACGTTTAGTGCTTTAAACAAACGAAAATTTAAAACGTCGCCTCCGTTTTAGACTTTGTACTGGAGAAATTACTGAGTAATGCGTGGGTCTTACACTTTAATTCAATGTTCATAGATATCTTGATAGTGCATGTATAACTTTATTTATGTTTGCAGCCGCTGTTGATTTTTTCATTCATCTGAATATATTAAGATATGACAGACAGCTTGGTTTGAGAATATTTTAAATTGTGCAACCGCAATGTTAAACAGTGTCTTTAAGATTAATCTATGATAGATGCAATTTATATAGCGCACGTATCCACTCTGCTGAGTGCTCAATGCACTTTACATTATTATTACCCTGGCTTTAGCCCGGCGTAAACCAGCGCACATGGCATTTCGAGGAATAAATATTCCTACCAGGTACCCATTCACCTCACCTGGGTTGAATGTAGCACCATGTGGATGAATTTCTTGGTGAAGGAAATTAACGCCATGGATGGGAGTCGAACCTACGACCCTCTGGTTGAAAGGCGAGAGTCAGAACCACTACACTATGGCGCCACTAACACAGAATATGTGACGTACTATCGGACAAGTCGCAGTGGACGGCTTTACAATTTAAGTATAGAACGGGGTTCAACATGCTTCTTTATCTAAAAAAAAAAAGAAAAAAAAAGATGCATGCAGAATTGCTATAGGACGCTACGCTAAAGCGAAAAAACAACAACACAACTGCTTGACTTTTCTGATGAAAGGAAGAAAATGTGATGTTTTGTATAATCATACAGAGTAAGTAAAAAAAAAGATGTCCGATATTTTTGAAGCTGTCTTGTTCAGGATATGAAATTATCAGGGTTTGATGGTATATCTTGATAGAGCACTTCCCAACGAACATTTTGGTACCACTTGTATTGGAATATTTGCATGCATGACTGAACACGAGAAAATTCTTCTGAAGGTATAAAATCTTACTTGCGCCACATATCATCAAACCTGGTATAATAATTTCGCATTTTGAACGAGAGAGCTTCAAACTTATATGACTTAGGGGACATTTTTATTACTGACTCTGCAGAATGAATGGCTAGTTATCCGATATGACGTCACAGATTTCGTAAAAAGTTGCCGATCTGACGGATTTCCATGAACAGCAGGGTTCGTACTATTTTTGAGATTTGGACAATAATATTTTTGATAAGTTTTCAACAACAAAAAAATGATGGGTATTTTTTTCATTCTATCTAGAGAATTGATATCTATAATGAGTGGCCAAGATGAGAGTTATTCAGAGTGAGTAGTGGCCAGCTGGAAGTTGTTGTTTAGGGAGAGTAATTTTTCCTTTGGGGAGTGGCCAATTGATATTTATCCTGACCAGAAAAAGATGTACTCTTAAATCAGATGAAAGTTGTCCAGACCCCCAAGGATTGGTAGATGGGAGTTGTCTAGGGAGAGGGATGGCATCCGGGGAGCAACCAGGTAAGAATTACCGTATAATAGGAAAGTTTTCCTTCAGGTAGTAATGCGTTAGTCATTAGGGATAACACCACCAGATAAGTCCTAAGAAAGGTTCTCCAGAAGGGAATGGTCAAATCGGTTATTCCAAGGTTGGTCCTCCTCTCGTGGATATTTGAATAGAGAAAAATGATTACAGTATCAAACTTTAACTATTGTTTTAAATTGTGCCAAGTTTATTGTTCTTCCTTGGGCTACCAAGAAAAAAAAAAGATAAGAGCCTAAAAGTATGCTTAAAATCGACAGCTGGCAACCCGAAAATTAAAAAAAAAATCCATACTGTTGGAGGGGAGGGGTGGGGAAAAGCAAATATACGCCCTTTCTTTTGACCCCTTGATGGTACGAGCAAAGTGGATCCAAACGGAATGAACGCTTACCACTTAACACCTAAGCGCTTTAGCATTATTTTGGCGTTAAGTTTCGTGTTTATTTGCCTCCAGCAAACTTGTACCCTTTCGAGCCGATCATTCGAAAGATGAGTCACCTCGACTTGACGTCATCAGTTTTCTTCTCATTCTTCCTGTGAAATATAAATATGAGAGAATGCCTATTCGCACCCGGATACGACTTAGGACCACGCCTAGTCTTAATTATTGGCATATTTTGGAATAGAAATTGGTGTTAAAGACAAACCGATTTGTTTTTGTATCAATAAAAGGTGAACCTAAGTGGAACTTAAAATTGTCACGGGATTGGGAATCAAAATGAAGGAACTTTGATGATCGTACCTTAGGATTACCACTAACATAAAGCCACCCAATTTACTCAGACAATATCAAAATTGTTAAATATCATGAGCTTGAAAATTGTGTTCCATTTGGTCCCGGAATGTCAGGACCGGGGCAAAGTGAAGCAAAGTGAAGTTGACGCGCATATGAAATATTGGCATGATCATGCCGGCGATACAAAAGTCCGGCAAGAGAAACGCATTGTTGCTTACATTTAATGGCAAATTAGCATGCAGTTGATGAAATTTGGGTGTTATTTTGTGTAAATAGGAGACTCAGATAGGGCCAGGGCAGAAATTTCAAGCATCTTATTTATATAATAACCTCCCATGAAATCACTGATAACCCGGCCCCCACCTACCTTCTGTTTCTTTGTCTTTGAAAAATCTTATTGGCAAAAGATTCGAAATAAAATAATTGACATTTTCTTACAGAATATACAAACAAACAAACAAACTAGCTGCTTCACGATGCCAGTAAAGAAAAAGTAAAAGACCGCACACTCAAAGTATGCCAAGCATCGACACTCCCTGCATGGAGTAAAACAAAATGTCGCCCTCTTACGATTACCTGGCGTAAACCCAAAGAATTCAACACATCATCATCATTCATCATCATCATCATCATCACCATCATCATCATCATCATTATCATCATCATCATCATCAACAACATCATCATAATAATCATCATCATCAACAACATCATCATCATCATCATCATCTGCATCATCATCATCATCATCATCATCATCATCATCATCATCATCATCATCACCATCATCATCATCATCCTATTCATTTAAGCTCTGCCTGTCCATGATGTGTTGCTAAATTAAATTACATAAATTATTTTTATCATTATACTTTGTTCACTTGAAAAATTCAAGATTGTAACAACTTTATTTGTTGTAATCAAGGCCTCCAAAAGTGCAACGATGTTTAAATCACTGCTGAGGTCCCTTTTTTGATACAGCGAATAATGAATATAAAATGCCTCAACATACAGTCGTTAATTTTTATCAGGGCAAGTGAAACGACGAATGGGGCTGCTCCAATTTCCGCATTGCACCTTAATGCCCCGAAACAAAATAATGAAAGTTTTAAAACAAGCAATTTTTCACATGAGCCCACGGATTGCTAGATATTCGATGACTTTTCATTTAAGTAATTTTTATATCAATAGTACCCTCCTTTCCAAGTGGATTGCGATTAAGGCTGAAAAAATGTTTATGATATTCTGTTCTTATGAAGCGCATATCTCTATGCGATGATTAAGAGAAAAGAAAATGAGTAACAAATATTATGAAGAAATTGAGGAGAAAAATATTTGTCTGCTGGGTGAGCGGATGTGACATACAGGTTGTAGCATTGCGCGGAACAGAGGGACTGCCATGATGTTTCGAATAAAACAATCAATCAACATATTCAAGAGATTCCTGATTGGACAACAATTCACATACGTCATCATGTATACTCTGCTCTATGTGATGAGAGAGAAACGAAGCACCTCCTAGGAAAAGACATAGTTACACATTTGCGTTAGTAGCCAAAATATGGCTATAGCCTGAGCTGAATTTATTGAATAATAATGGAAATACTAATGATAAAAAGGTGTTAATTTTATTTTCGACATGCAGGTCCGCTTTATCGGCGCTCATTATTATCCGACTTTCAAATTCAAATTCACATTCAAATCATTCTATTTTTCAGTTCTTGTGATAATTCAGATGTATACAGTCATAAATAATAATGGTAATATGACAAAAGAAATGAAAAAAAAATAGAGGCCAGCAAAGAAGCGAGGTTTGTTTAGGAGGCTGGCCACTACGGTAGGCTACGGTAATTGTTTCCTGCCATCCCCATTCATCCCACTTGAGGGTCGAGTGCAGCACAATGTGGATGATTTCCTGCTAAAGGAAATTATCGTCACGAGTAGGATTCGAACCGCGACTCTCCGGTTGAAAGACGAGAGTCAAAACCACTATACCAAGACGCAAGAGGCCACAGGGAAGACGACGGGTTGGGTATAGCACTCGACGTAATGCTTACATGCTAGCGTCAGCCAAGCATGCCCCCTGTAGATTGGGACCGTCAACTAAATTAGATTAACGCTATGCCGAATCATACGTTTGCCATGAACGCAACTTGTCTGACTGCGCATAATAAGATTCTGTGGGAGAAGTTTAATTAAACCAATGAAATATCATAGTGGATTTTCCTTGATTATATACATCCACTATAAATACTCCTCCGCCGTTCATGAATCACCATTATTCTTCTCGCTGATAGCCTGATCACAACCTTCACGGAGCAGCGGAAAACATCAAAACTTTTACCAGTACTTCAAGTATATAAGTAAGTATAATCTTAAGCATGGTTTAGATTACATTAACCTGTTAACAATCAAATTTTGCTGACTTGTAATTACACTTATCTTTTTTTTTTTTTAAAAATCAGATTAGGTAATCTGGTTCTTTCCTTTTACTTGCCTCATCAACCTGTTGGTGAACATCAGTAGTTGTGTATTTGCTATCTATTCGAAAACGATAATTGTTTTAATGGAAATATATCAGTATCTTACATTTTAGATGCCTTAATCATTTTGCTTGCGATGTTTTGAATGACGTTGATGACAACATTTGACTAATTTGGGTAATTTCTTTTAAAAGTACGCTTTTTTATATATTGAACATGTGTTGCGATAGAGGCCCATTATTTCACTAAGGTGAAAAATCATCATTACATTTATTTCATTTGTGATATTGGAATTGTCGTTCTCACTCAGGAGAAAATGTCATTTTGCACTGGGAGCATCTTTCTGGGTGCAATATATTGCACCTTATTCATATTAAACGTTAAATATTTACAAAATGTTTTACAAGCGCAGCAGTTGTGGGCTTCGAACCCCATTATGAAGGTTAATTATTCCACGCAATCCAGAGACTCGACCGATTTAGCCACGTGCAGCCGCTTTTATCAACCGATGAACATAAACACATTAGTTTGTTAGCCTCAATGGGGTTATTATTTGTTTCACTTCAGAGTGCCACCTCTCTTGAGGGGCGCTGCCACTGTTTATGGTTTGAGTCTACACACTAAGAAATTAGGGTACAAATTTGCACCCCTAGGGGTACAATCCCGTGTAACACCGGGTGAACCCTATGGGGTACAAGTTTGAACCCTAAATGTGAGGTGCAATTTTGTACCCCAACCAAGGGGACAAGTTTGTACCCTATTGGAAAACATTTGTACCCCAGGGATGCAAAATTGTACCATTAGAGTACAAAATGAGATCTTTGGCGTTTGGCAAAAAAGGAAAGGAAAGGATGTAGTTTAGAGGCGTGTATCATTCAATTCTGAATATTTACGCCAGAAGAAGAAGAGAGAAAGAGGGTCGCCATCTTAACGTCTCCACCCGAAAGACGGTATGCGACCTGGTTTCGAACCCACAGGCAGGAACGAACCCAAGTCTATATGACTGTCCCGAACAGATGGATTTCAGGCGCACTCCACGGCGCCTCAGTCAATATCGACCCTCGATACCGACCCTCTTTGTTCGTGAAATAGTGCCACCTGATTGGTCAGCCACTGTCGCCTCGCTCGCTCGCCATTGGTTAAGACGTGTTCCTTTTCTAGTCTGCGATTTATAAACTTTATTCAAAACATCGATGTATTAATGCTTTTTTTTCTTCCGAATCTTGTAAGGATCAATGGAATAAAAACATAGTAATACATTAAATCTATTACGTATGAAATAGAGTTCCTAAAGGTAAAATAAGAACAAAATCAGCATTCATTTCCGATCACGTATAGAGAATGGGGTCTGCATTCTGCACTAGTTTCAAATCGGAAGGGTACAACGTTATACCCTTCGTACCAGCTTTCATCACATGGGATTTATTTTGAACCTCATAGGGTATAATGAGGATGCCGGCGGGATGCCGGGGTTCAAATTAGTGACTTTGCGTGATTTTGGACCCTAACGGTACCCTAATTTCTTAGTGTGTACGTTTGATGTCTTATGAATCCTTACATCGGTCAAAAGCAGCGATAGCACAACCGGTAGAGCGTTTGAATTTTTAACCCCATGAGAGCTGAACAAATTTTGATATCTTTTTCGCAGTGTTTACTAAAATAAGAACATCAGGCACATTTACCTGCATGATTATATCGACAAAATCCGTAATTTTGTGTAAATTTAAATCCTTTTCCCCATTTATATTTGTGGGTTTTTTTTTCAATTTGGTCTTGAGGTGTGAAATCACACATTTTGACAAATATAATAATCTTCTGTAATCATGATATTCAAACATTGTCATGATTGTGACGCCATTGTGGTTAATATTATGCCATTTCAAAAGAATAGGCGGATTTATACTTTTATGCGTATACATAACGGTTGTCCATATCATCCATGAAAGTTTGCTTGTGGCTTGCCCGACATAGTAAAAAAATAATGAATGAAAACGTAAATTTAAGTATTGTTGTTCAAGGCTGGACTAGTAAAAGATTTTTATTTATGCACGTTTCTTGCAACGATCCTTTAACCTGTTAGTAACAATAAAACTAAAAAGAAAACTTGCAAACCAGTTGTCTATATTACTTGTTGCTATGTCGGACAAGCCTCGGGCAAACTTTTCGTTAAGCTTTCGGGTTGTCAAGTACATTGTTTCTTAATTCTCATTTTTTAAATATAGAATAAGCGTTAGACGTGCAGCTACTACTATGTTTAAGCATAGTAACTACGTTAGTTTGCAAGAAATGAAACATGCATAAATTTGAATCTGTAAGCCGGCCCACACTTTGTGTCGATCAAGCTGCAAGGGATTGACCGTGAACAATATTCAAATTGATTGTAGAGCGTAGACAATTATCACTGATTTTCCATTCGATGGGCCCTTAAAACTTACACTCTAAAGGTTACCGGGGGATTATCGTCAATAGTGATGGTCCATTTATAAAGCGCAATCACTATTATATGCATATATCATACTGCGCTTGATACGAGATACCATATAATAGCCGAGCAACTTAGGCGTTCAAGCAATCCAAGGAATAAATTCATGCCAGGTACTCATTTCCACCTGGGTTGAGTGCAGCAAATTGTGGATGAATTTCTTCCCGAAGGAAATTATAACGCAATGGGTGAGATTCGAACCGGCGACCTTCTAGTTAAAAGGCGAGAGTCAGAACCACTGCATTACGATTTTAAACGAGTAAGAGCTTTGATGTCTTACTCTAATCACGTCTGTAATTTTCATTATTATCAGTCCAATATGGATAAATCTATCTCTATATAGTTAATGAATTAACATTTCAAAGGTTGGCGGAGCAACAACCTTTTCAGAATGGTAAATTAACATCGAACAATGCTAGCCGATCCATCCAGTGTTGAATAAAACATTTTTATGGCGTAAATCTAACATTTGTATTGGTTGTCACTCATCCAACCTTTTGAAATGTTAAATTGCCTTTTGGGTTTTTGAAATGTATGTACATGTTGTGCTTCTTTTATCTGTGATGCTTTGTATGTTTATGTACAGCCCCGTTGAAAAATATGCATATGCTGAACTAATTTGACAGCTTTTTTTAGTGACATGATTACGCCATTTACCTCACAAAACAAATGGTAATGGGAAATCCCCAGCTTCAATAATTGCTAAACAGGAACCGTGTATTCATACTATGTTATATTATTATTTGCATATCATTCTCATTATTCTGTTTTCAGAATTGAGAAATTTCGATGTGAAAATTTAACATACTCCCTCAAATAACGACGTCGAAAATACAAGACTGCTAATATATATTTCGTACACAAACGAGCTTCCTGCTTATCAATAAACTTTTCCTCAGCCTGTCGTAACTTTCTCACGAAAATATGTCATTAATATTAATTTCTAACAATATGTAATTTTTTTATATTTGAATAAGTGATGTTCCAGCCCCCGCGCTGGCAGTTTTTTTTATGGACGTTGTCCCGCACCCCCCCCCCCTCCCAGGGTGTTCATGACGGGACGCTGTGAATTCAAAGGAGATTGTGAATTATAATAACGTGCATTCCTAACGTCCAAATGCCGAGTTTCCTGTAAAAAGCGGAATCATTTGTTTAACAGTGATCATTATAAAATATCGTTAATTCATTCTCGCAAACATTCTTAATTGGCATAAAAACCCATCCTTATAATGTATAAAGACATGCCAAATGCATAAAATGGTCTCAGCTATCCTGTACTTTCTATGACGTCTTAACTTCTTGTTCCACCCTCTTAACATTGACATAAACGTTAATACCTCGTTGTTATGAGTAGGTCCAAGAAGTTAAGTCGACATAACATAACAATTATTGGCCCCTTGTTTACTGATCTTCCCAAACTTCCAAAAACTCTCTGGCATGTTGAAATATTCATGATGTAGGGCCACCATCTGTCTTGTCTGTGATGGGTGTGACCAAGGATACATTCCTTGGTATATGACCCCAAAAATATATTTTAAATTAATGAGTTACATTTTGATAATACGCCTGATATTTTTCAAACTTTGACACCTCAACCTCTAACATTATTACCTCCCAATTTTATTTTTAAGTTCGACAGAGTTATGTGTAGCATTTTTACCTCTTAACGCCGTACCATATGGAGACTGGTTATAGCTGCTTCGGTTTGCAGGTTTCCAGACCAAAAGTCACCATCTCCATGATCTCCTTGAATATATTAGGCACTGAAAAGTCCGCGATGTTTCGACAAATCAGTAGCGTATTTTGAAACGTGTGTCGACGATTGCACAACGTCTTTATAACTATTAAATGCAGAACGTACGAAAGCGAATTTGAGCATGCTCATAACGAATGCAAAACGTATTCATAACGTATTCGACGTACTCGACCTATGACGACGTTCCCCAGATATTTCGGTTTAAGTCCCGGTCACATAGGGCCCCGGAAGCAACACGATTCAACCCGACTCTGTGTTCGGAGGCAGTTAGCTGTGAATTAACAAAGAGTCGTGTTGAATCGTGTTGCTTCTGGGGTCCTATGTGACCGGGGCCTTTGGGAGAAGTCCTCCGGTGGACCTTGGGATGTGGTATCATTATGAACTTGGTTGATGCAAAGCTGAAAACATGTTTTCTTTTTTTATATAGTCTCTTCCAACTTTTCTCAACAGGTTGTTTGGATCAGAAGACACGACGTGGTTTCTTTGAGATTTCACCATGGCGAGTACTTACATTCTAGGCGTTGTATTCCGATCAGTCATCATGGCCATCGGCATCCCAGGAAACATCCTTCTAACCCTCGTCTACTGGCGGAAGCGCCCCAAGTCCAGCACAGATGTATACATCATGGCACTAGCCATTGCAGATCTCTCCGTCTGTCTTGTGATGCCTTTGAAGATGTATTCGTCGATCAATCAAAACAATTACACCAACGCTACCCTATGTAAGCTTACTCATTACCTCTCCCTCATTGGTACATTTCTATCGATGCTTCTCACAAACTGCATCACGGTTGACCGATATTTTGCAGTTTGTAGACCTCTCAAGAGGTTCATGTCTAACAAGAGGGCGCGCAACACTGTAGTGGCATCATTCTTGATATCGGCAGCTGCTGGTTCCCTTGCGCTTTTCACTGCGGATATCAAGCGATATGGCCCCCTTTCAAGGTGCGTTGTAGATGCCTCCTATAGATACATGATTGAAAACTACAGCTTCATCATCCTTGCAATGTACTGCATATCTCTCCTGATCATGATATGTATGTATTCTTCTATATATAGATCATTGCGCATGAAAGCCCAGACATTCAAACAATGGTCTATGCGGAACAACGTTGGATTGCCACCCAAAGGCAGTCAGGCCGGGAAACTCGCGGGCAGCCGTTCACGTTCAATTTTAGGAAACCCAATAATCATGTCAGCAAGGAGGAATCTTTTAAGTATTTTACCAAAATACAATCGGGTGAGACCCAATGCTCCGCGCGTCGTTTGGGGATCAGACGGAACCGATGACACATTTCCAGAAGCAGCGGACTTGAGGATACAAAACGCAGATTCTCAGCACTGTCTCCTGATATTAAGCCGATCAAACCAACCTTCATCATCTAGTGGCATGAAAGACCATTTTTCATCTGATCCTCGAGTCCCTGACTCTGATACGAAAGCCAGTACTTCTATCACCAAGCCAGTCATCAGCACCATCTCAAAGACATCTCTTGAGGGAGGTCCCAGACACTGCAAACAGCGACTTTTTGCTCCAGGAAATGATGGATTGGGAAATGGATTCTCTACCTCTCCTATTGCTATCGACAAATATAGAAAGAGAATGAAAGTTAACAATAAGATCTCCAAGATGATATTCCTCACCACTGTCATCTACTTCGTCACATGGATGCCGCTGTTGATCTTCCAGGTGATGCCTTTACATCTCATCTTAGCTCTCTTCACCGGGTCTCCGGCCGGCTTCACAATCATCTACCTGTTAAATCTGAGTATCAATGTTAACCACGCGGTCAATCCCATCGTCTATAGCTTTGTAAATGAGCGATTCCGTAAAGAATGTAAGGAAACGTTTAAATGGTTGAAACTTCTTGCTCGAAGAGGGAGGTAGGAATTAAAATAAGGGGTACACCACCCGCCCGAAAAGAAGGTGAGGTGATACATTTTATCCGTGTTTTGATAATTGTGACGAAATATTGCGAAATGTGTTTTGGTGCTGAAACATACAATAGATACGATAAATTGAAAATTTATCACATCTCTGTAGAACACATTTTGTCATAGACTTATATTTAGTATTTATCGTAAGCATGGTAAGTTTAATTGCACCCTGTTATGTAACAGTCCCCTGTTGGATCAAAGAGTTAAAAGATCCTCACAGACGATCAAATTGTGACAGGGATGTCTGGGAGAATTTGGAGGTTATCACCCCTTCCTAAAAACAGACAACATTTTTGACCAGCTGATAAGCAAGGGAATAGGCAACCAAGCAAAAACATTGCTCGTATATATTTCTTTCCTTCAGTGAGCATCTAACGAAGAAACATCTTAAAGAAGAAACATAGCTTCAAAATCTCGTTGATTAATCTTTCGAATTCTTTACTCATATACTTACTGTTGGTATTTTCATTGATTTTAAAAAGATTTAAAAAAAAATATACTATAAACCATCGGATTCTTGTCAAGAAAATCATTGAATACATGGTGTTCTTCAGGGACCTAATTTTGGACCTTCACTATTCTTCATTTATATTAACAACCTGCCTACTTCTACGCCTATGTTTCATTTCCGACTATTTGCTGATGATTCAATTCTCACTTTTGATACGAAAAAGAGAGATTAGCGGGGTTTCATGATTGGTGTAATGCAGATAATCTCACCATTAACAGCCAGAACACTAATTATATGATTATTATATTAAATTAAAAAAAAAAAGTGGTGGACAAGATTGGATATGTGAGAATACCTAGATCAGAGATAAGTGAAGTACCTGCTGAATTATTGTAGGGATAGATATTGATTTTCACATTTCATGGAAAGAGCATCTTCAAAGAATATATATACCGTACATAAGACAATTGGTATCCTGTTCAAGCTACGATATTTTGTTGCAAGACTTTAGACAACCTCATATGGACTTGAGGTATGGGTTGGCACTTGTGAAAATAGCACTTAGGGCAATTACTATCATTCCACTTAAATTATCATTGTGTTACCTATCACATTACTTTGAAAATTTATTTATACTTCATTCACATAAGAAGTCAATATTTTCTTCATATAAAAAGGAATAGAATTCTATAAATATATACGAGAGGCAACTGTATTTCATTTGAAGGATCGAAATTTTGGAATAGCTTAAATGATGATATCAGAACGATCTCCTCTTTAAAAAATTATTTGTAGTCGGCTCTCTACGTTTTCCAGTCAAAACTGGAGAGTAACATATGAATAATTAACTTAAGTTTATTTACAAATACAGTTACATTAAAAAAATAACTCTATGTCCCTCTAGTAAACAGCAACTGGCAGTTTTATGCAGTTGACCTGGTTGATGCAATTGTCAGGCTGATGGAGTTTGTTTGCTGAAGAACATAAACACGATATAAACTATTTTCGAAAAGTTAAGTCGAACGCAATTTCAATGGTTCTTTGTAATGCTATTGAAATCGGAACCGACTTATTATTATTGTGTTCGCACAATTGAATACACGGTGTACGGGTCTATTGTTTCCGTTCGACTTAACTTTTTGAAAATAGTTTAAATCGTGTTCATAATATAAACAATTTTAAAGACATACAGAAAAAAGTTACTGAAGAAAATCTTCATCTACGTTTACAATCGATTACAGAGGGACAGCTACCTTATCCTGATATATCGGTTCCGTTGCACGACGAAAAGCACTCTACGAGGGTTTACGGACTTCCTCATATATAATGAATATTTATTCATAATTGTCTTATAGTTTGATTGTATACAGTTTCCCCTCATCCTTTTTTCATGCATGATTCATTTCTTTTTTAATCAAAAGTTTTCCTTCAGTACCTCATAGTTTACCTTTAATAGTTCATAGCATATGTGTTATGAATGTTATCCCAGATTTTAAACATTTTGTGTACCCTTTATTTTTCCGTCTTCCTAGTGGGAGATGTGACAAATATGTATTTTTGTTCATCATGAAATTTGTTACAAACACAAAGATATATATTGTTTTCACATGGAACTAGGCACGACTAGTATCTGTACTAACTTCTAGTTCCAATAAATAGCATGAAATCGTATCATTTTTAATTCTGTTCATGTATAAACACATGTAAATACTCCATATTTCAATATCGTTTAATTGTTCTTATGCAATTTGCTGTGTTTACGAACTTATTCATAAAGTATTAAAGTGCAACTGTTGATGATAATTGATGTTATGTTATGTTGTTAATAAAATCAATTCAATCCAAGGACTATGGGTCCGTACATAAAAACAATGAATTGAAAATGCATCGTATCTCCATGGTACGCGTTTTTACGACTAATATCTATCGTAAGTTTAATTGCATCTTTTGTGTTACAGGCCCCATGTTTAGGTCTAAAGCGCATTCTTAGTACTACTCATATTGATATTATTGATTATTTTGTGTTCCCATATGTCCGGGGTGGTGTTTCACCAAGATAAGAAAGACTTTGAGATCGACTGGATACCCCTTCTCGAGCGTAATGGTTCACACTATTGCACTCTATTGCGTTACGCGCAAGAACTGATATCCAGTCGAACTTAAAGTCGTTCTTAAAGTCTTTCTTATCTTGGTGAAACATCGTCTAGGGCTCCGATTGAGACCAAGGTTTTAATGAACGGGCACCATGTGTGCATTTTTTAAAGATACATATTGAATTACAAAAACAAAATAATGAACCGTTACTTCAACGAACCACCTGGGGCTGGTTCTTCGAGATATCTTGTACAGCTGAGTTGTCAGTGATCTTCGAAAATCCGTTGCACGAAGGGGTACTAGCGT
>BQKZ01003526.1:45560-55606 GCA_036244855.1 Temnopleurus reevesii
CTGGGTTGAGTGCAGCACAATGTGGATGAATTTCTTGCTGAAGGAAATTGACGCCATAGGTGGGATTCGAACCTACGACCCTCTGGTTGAAAGGCGAGAGTCAGAACCATTACACTATGGCGCCTCCACAATGTTCCCGCTTGGGATGTCTCGTCAAGGCACATTTTGATCTTATTACTAAATGATAGAAATGATGTTTTTAAACCAGTGTGCTAAGCAATGTGCTACCTACACAACGCCGTACTCATTTTGTATCAAGGTGTGACGAAGCACATAATGTGCATACGCTGTGCACGATCATGCCTAAATCCGCTGACCGTGGTTAATCGTTCGAGATGGAGAGGGTTTGGGTAGGGGGTGTTTCTGTAGAAGATCTGTCGCGCTGCCGTTGGCGAAATTGCGCCCCCTTTTATCCAAACTTAGAAATATCTCTTCCAAATTCAAAGGGGGACATCTCCCAGACATTGCCAGTGAATGAAGGAAGATAAGATGAACAAAGTGTGAAAAATTTCCGTTCAACTGATGTATATTATAAATTTCCATTTTAACCTTCGATGGGATCTCTTCATACCATAAAGATAATGCCAGAATTGCGGACTTAATGATGCCCATGAGGGGTGGAAATGAAAATTATTCATAACTTTTCAACGGATAATCCAATTTTACTAAATTTGGCACATTCTATTCTATTCTACACTGTTAGCACTTGAATAATAATATATGCGTGTGTGTGTGTGGGGGGGGGGGTGGTCCCGTGCGATTGATAAAGTCAATCTTCACACTTGAGAATTTACCACACTTGTACAAATCAATATCGTGGTCGCGTGTGTGTCGCCATTCTACAATTGTATTGAGTCGTCACATGCCCGACTTACAGTCTGGTGGTCAAGTGTGTTAGTACTGGTCAATAATACCATTGGAAAAATAATAAGTGAAATCCAAACCAGATTTAGTTATGTTCGGTGAAAGTTTGAAGAAAACGAAAAGGGAAGTACAAATCGATAGTGACGTGGTCACGTGTGTCGCCATTCTACACTTGTATGGAGTCGTCACATGCCCCACTTATAGTGCAGTGGTCACGTGTGTTAGCGATAGTCAATAATATCTTTGGCAATTTTGGCAAATATCAATTGAAATTCAAACCGGATTTGATTATGTTCGGCGAATGTTTGTGTTCGGGGAAAAAGGAATATACAAAAGACATAAATGACGGAGAAGTAGATAAAGAAGAAGGAAAAAAAAATAAGTAAAACGATGAGGAGGTAGATGAAGAGGAAGAATTAAAAGAAACGTCATTGACTGGACGCGATTATTAATCTTTACAGCTGGAGTAATGAATGTCTTGAAAGAGGTATCATTTCCCTATGTTTGGTGTGCTGGTTATGAGCAACATTTTGAGGTATCCATACCCAAACAAGCTAAGCTTTTCTTTGGATGCCTCTGTTTTTCCTCATTATAATTTCAAATGCAACGTGTTTATATATTTGTACCATTTGTCATAATATTTAATATTTGTTATTTCATCTTACTCTTATATTTTTTTCTTTTATACCCATGTAAGTTTTTGTTTTATTGTAATTGTTATGATTTGAGTGAAAAATGAAAAATATCTGAATCTGAATCTGAATTCTTATGTTACATCTAATTCACCATGTTTACTCGATATTCACTTTAAATATTACCTATTTTTAGCTTGTTTAACAAGACTTTGATGTTAAACTCACACAGTGATATTACAATTGACGAAGGGATTTTTTTCTTAAATATTATGTTAATTTCGTCGTGTTCACGCAGACTTGTGTATAAAACAAAGCTAATAAAAAAAAAAAAAAAAATGACGGATGCAACGCTTGTTTGCCTCTCCTGCTCGTCCGTCTCTCGACGCATGGCAGGCCGGCCGGCTAGACGAGCTGAACATACCTTTGAATAATTTAGCGGGCTATTTATCACCCGACGCGCTTCAATCTCTCTGGAGATACATTCAAAATTCGATAAGCAAAAATAAACGGTCTCAAGGTGGGATCGGGTAAAATTATCCCGTCATAAAAATGAGATGACATTTAAAATCTGGGCTTGATGAAATAGGATCATACAGGGGCTCATGCATTTGATGTCTCGATAAACGTAGCTGTGATTGATCGGGTAGAGGCTCAGTAGGTAGGGTATTACGAACCATCACTTCAGGCAGTGTAAGCAATGAATATCTGACAACGAATGTAATCTAGTTTTTTTAAGCGCCGTTTTATTTCCTGGAGCAAGCTTGCGGCTGTTTTTATATAGGTGTAGCGTTCATTGTATGTGAGGCGCATCTTTGCTGAGAAACCACTGACACAGCTTATAAAATATTGGCATTTACACTTTTTTATTGACACCATGTATAATAAAAGATTTCATGAGACCTATAGTTCAAGAAAAACGGCCCGTTAATTAAAACATGCATTGAGTCATAAATCATGCATGCCTAGGTCAGGGGAGGGAACTTTCTTATTTTATTCATCTTGGAAGATAATATTTGTGGGATAATAATTTATAAACGATCCTACATTTGTTAGGAATATCTGTAAACACTTTCAGATTGTTCCGTTTCAAGCAGCAGGAGTTTCCCCGCATTTTATCACCTAGCCAATCATGTTTGGATAATAATAATAATAATAATAGTGAACGGCTTTTATATAGCGCTTATCAACTGGATGAAATCGCAAATAATTTAAAGGCATTCGAAAGAAGAGTTACTGTGGGACATTTTTATACGCTATTACATTGAAGGAAAACACATTTTCTCCTAGCGATGTCAGTGATATAAAAACAACATCCGTCTACTTTATCGGGAATTTCAGTAAAAAGCCCATAATCTAGAAAGGTCATTGTAAAATGCACCTTCGTAGAAAACAAATTATCACGCAAAACAAAGACAGACACAAGCACACACACAAAAAAAACCACTACCAAACACACACACTCACACGCACACACCATAGAGGTATATATAAACTCTTTGACACATACACGCACACTTGCAAACACACACGCACATCACATCACGCCCAGCAGAAATACATATTCACACACTCATACCCTCACACACATACACATACACAAACGCACGAACACAAACACATAAACACACACATAATCCACCCCCATGTGCCTCCTTAATTTTCTCCTTTTGTCCAATATTCTACCCCGCCCCCTCTCCTATGTGCAGCCTCCCATATCCACTGATCGATGATTAAAGAGTAGATAGCGATGCCCTTAACCTCAGTGTACACATCAAATGTATTGATATTGATTTTTCCGTTCTGCTAGCCGAGACGCTATCCAGATTGTTTTATTGCTGCCAGCGAGCAGTTGAAATAATTTAGACGAAACTGAAGACGGGATACGAAATGAAAGCAAGAGAAATAAAGCGCCGAGTCGATAGTTACTCTTCGGAAATGGGTTGCATGTAAATTTGGCTTGAAAGTCAGCAAAGTTAATGCTTGGACCAGAAGAGTGTTTTGATGAATCATGTCTATGAAATAGTGTGTGTTGGTACTGCATTTGATGATCTAGAGTTTAAAATTAAGAGCCATTATTTAGTAAGCTATTTAGAATGATGATGATAATAATAATAATGACGGTGATGATGATAATAATGATGATAATGATGCTGGTTCTTATCAACGGCGTTATCCTCGTTTTCGCCATCAACTCATTTGCATATTACTTCGTCATCATCATCATCATCTTCATCATTGTTTTCGACATCCACTCATCATCACCATCATTAACACCATATCGTCGCAGTGTAGTGGTTCTGACTTTCGCCTTTCAACCAGAGGATCGTAGGTTCGAATCCGAATCGTGGCACTAATTTTCTTCATTGTACTACACTCTACCCAGGTGTGATTGGGAACCGGTTGTAAGGGATCATAAATTGGTCTCGATAGGGTAGAGATCCGATAAGCTGTGGTAATGATATTTCAGTTATTACAGATCCCGCTAGGAGAACACCTTTAAAATCTGAAACGATTACTCTGGGTAAATAGAACATATTATTATCAATTTCATTACCGTCATCATCATCATCATCATCATCACCATCATCATCATCATCATCATCATCATCATCATCATCATCATCATCATCATCATCATTAACATCATCACCCTCATCACCATCATTATCACCATCAATGCTAGTTTTAACCTTCACCCATCTGGAGCACCAACGTCACATTCCTTCCCACATTGTTTAACATTGTTTTCATGATTTTTTTTGCCAGAATGCCATACTTTGCCATCATGGCCAATGAACGCTTTATTTAATTTTCATAGACGTCTTGATAGTGTCTGTATAATATCCCTATTTTTTTGCATTCTTTGCTGTATTTTCATAAATCAGAATGTAATAACATAAGTCACACTCCTTGATTTGAGATTTTTAAAATAAGAAATAACAAATCTTAATGTGTAACAATATCTTTAATCCTTGCCCCACTGTCTCATTTTTTTGTCAACAAAGTCGGTAGCATGACATTGCCATGACATTATTTTCGCATTCACACATGCATGACATATGGAACACTTCTTTACAGCCTTCAGATTAAGCCTTTTCCTTACATCACATCACCTTGTCTAGACGGCTTTAACGAACACGATGAACTGATAAAGAAGTGATGTTCTGTGCGTAACATCCCCGATCGTTATCTCGACAGTCTTTTGTTTTATCAGGTTGATCAAAGTTTGTCTTACCTGTCTCGCGACCCTCGCTAAGATGAAACTGAGAAGCATCTTAATAATGTGTTTTCGAAATTGATTGACGGAGGCTTGTGCATGGACGAGAGATAACCAGTGCGCATCCGATGTGCGCAGTAAGCAGTTCGCGATTGATGTGCGCATTATCTGTTGCGCACATGAGATGTGCACTCGTTTTCCACCTTCTACTAGCCTCCGTCCACCACTTTTGAAAGCACGCTAATAACTCTGATGGCTGGTGGAGATAATGATCATTAGAGGGATAGTTCAAGTGTTTTTACTTCAATTATATATCGTTACCTCGAAAAAACACACCCCGAAGTCACAGGTAATGACTTCAAGGAATTGATAGCACATTCCACTTGATGAAATCTCTTCACTTACCTTAAATGGTCGTAAACAGATTACAATATACCTTTCATCAACACACCCTAAGGTTGTCAAGAATCTGATAGCAAATGCCCTTGGTCACAGCTTTTCAATTGTCTCAAATGGTCTTACATAAATACCAGGAAATTCAACTCATATACCGTTAACCTCGTCTGCAAATACATCGGTCCATTCCAGATGTGTCGCGAAGTAACTCCATCTTAAAACTGAATTTGTCACCACTCTCAAAAGATACTAGCAGTTGTCTGAACTCCCCTTGAAATAAAGTACAACTACATTTGGAATTCCAAAGAATTAAATTTTGTCTATTATGTTGGTCTATACGTAGAGTCTCTTAAAATCTGTAAATCAACTCTAACAGACTTGAATTGAACCTTCGCATTAATTTCTAGAATGCACCATAATTTTATTCGCCTATATAGACAGCAGCAAAATGACACAATAGTTATCTCTCTAACAACAGCAAATCATACTGCTGTTAAAAATATGAAAACACTATATAAAACGACGGTACTATATATAGGAAAAATATTAGATTGATATCGAAATAACGTCATCTTTTATTTGACTTAAAACTAAGTTTAGGATTTTAACGTGTGATACCATATCAGCAGACAAAAAAAATCATAGGCATCTTTCTTCTTTCTTTTTTATGATCGCATCCCGTGCATGATATACACGGGACATTAAATCGTGTACTATATCACTACCACACAGATTAAAAATATTATTTATAATATTGTAGCAGTAGTATTTTACATTGGGTTTATTAAGTACGTTCATATCTTATGAAGATCAATCGAAAAAAAAAAAACACGTATCCAAACTGTATCATCTGAAGGTACTTCATTTTTCTAATCCTTATTCGTGTATTTTGATCAGTCATTTTCAAGAATAACAATTTCTCAAAATATTAACGCAAATCTCCCCTCAGATGCATAGAGAGAATTAGCCAACTATGGGGGTGTTGCTCAAAAGTTGCAATTGATCGCAAGTTGCAGTTGATCGGAACGCACCAATCAAAATCACTGTTTCATGTGCGTCTTCTTAAATGCACATACCGTGCGCGAATGAAAATGCGCGTTACAATGTGCAAAGGTGCAGTTGATTTGCAGTTGATTTTGAACAACACCCCCTAAGTCAGATGACGATAAAATTATTTTTCCCAATTACAAAATCAAATACAACTTTTGGTATACACGAACGTTTGTTTAACTGATGTGAATGTAAAATGTAAAATGTCGGATACACATGTTCTGCTCTTCTGTCATTTTGTGAATAGATAAATAAATAAATGATAGGTAAACAATTGAGCACTGTATAGATGCAGGTTCTATCCACCCACCGAAAAACACCANTGTTTGGTCTTCTTGAAAAGCTAGGGTTAGTATTTAACTTTCTCCTGCACATCATCAAATTCTAGACCTAATTGAATTCCATTACAATTTAACTTATTATCATATTCTGATTCGTTACGCTATTTCATTTATAGGACCTCGTATGTCATTTACTGGCAATACATTGCAACATTTATTCGACTTAAAACTGGGCTTACGATTCTAGCGCGTGGTACCATGTCAACAGACTAAAACAAAGTCATAGGCATCTTTCTTTTTTCTTTTTTTCATGATCACATCCTGTGCATGATATACAAGGCACATTAAATTGCGTACTAGATCATTATCACATGGATTATACATATGTATAATAATGTTGCAGTAGTATGTTACATTGGGCTTATGAATTATGTTCATATCTTATGAAGATAACGATCAATCGAGGTGGACAAAAAAGCACGTATCCAAACCGTATCATCTGAAGGTACTTCATTTTTCTAATCCTTATTCATGTATTTTGATCATTCGTTTTCAGGAATAACATTTTCTCAAAATATTAATGCAAATCTCCCTCAGATGCATTAAGAGAATTAGCCAACCATGTCAGATGACGATAACGTGTTTTTTTCCCAATTACAATATCAGGTACAACTTTTTGTATACACGAACATTTATCTATTATCGGATACACATGTTCTGCTCTTCCAGGCTTCTGTCATTTTGTGAATAGATAAATAAATAAATGATAGGTAAACAATTGAGCACTGTATAGATGCAGGTTCTATCCACCCACCGAAAAACACCATTCCATGATATTTGCCAACGATGCAAAGTTTTACAAAACATTTATAAACCACGTCTACAGACAATTTAGCCAGCTTTGTCATATTTTAGATATTGAACCGAAAAGTCAGATTGTCATCTAGCGCTTTCTAACAGTAATGGTACGACAGGCCGTGTTTTAATCCCATGTTTGGCAATGAACGTCCCAGCATGGGTAAAGGTGAGACGAGTGAGGGCGTCTGTATAAACATTAATGTGACAACATGTACATGAATCGATTCTCAAGAGACAACGCAATTAAATAAAGCTTCTGCGCGGGCTTCAATATTACAATACATGCATAGGCACAATGCAATGCAATACATTTTTCTTTGCAATATTACAATGTGAAAGATTTCCCCTCTATTATGACATGATAATCGGAGCCTTTTGAAAGGTTTGAGGCCTGTAGTGCGTTGCTATATGGCATAAATTGATGATGTGATCATACAGTACCTGACTCAAAGAAGGACTCATGGGATGCGATATAGAGAGGAAGAAAGAAAAAGAAAAGGGATAAGAAGATTAAGAGGAGGACACCTATCTAAGGTTTGACTCACACCTTTGCGTTTTTAGCATGCGTCTGCCCAGCATTAAAAAAAATTAAAAGCGCACACTGGACGCACAAAGACTCAGGTCGTACGATGGACTGACGCTAGCGTAAGTTCCTTTAACACAAGCCAAACGTCAGTACAACGTCTGATCAGCGTATACTACGTGCTTAGGTATAGAATGTTCATATTTTGAAAACGCTGGGTAAAAGCAGGCTATAAGTACAAAAGGTGTGAGTCGACCTTAATGTGTGTGTCAGTAAAATGATATTTTCGAGAGAAGTAGAGGAAAATTTTGAAACTGACTACCATTATCACCCTCCCAAATAAATAACCAGGGCTAAAAAAAAACTTACAACAACTTAAATAAAGTTTGCTAAAAAAAATAGTAAAGCTCCTAGGGCAAGCATCGCACACTTCTAAGTTTGCACCTTATTTTTGGCGGTCGCTGCTCTGTATAGGCAGGCAAGTTATACCGCCGATGAATCTAAAAAAAACCCCTAAAAACAAATAATAATAATAATAATATTGGCATTTATATAGCGCTCTTACAGAAATATGTATCACAGTGCTTTACAGTGTTATAGAAAATTGATTACCTGCACAAAATACAGAACAACACATTATCTAACTATTAAAAAGGAAGGTTTTTAGGGAACGTTGAAAGATAGCAAGAAGGGGGGGGGGTGAGTCTTGAAAAGCATGTGGCTCCCTCAGACAGGTAGGAATGTATCATGGCTTTTGATTGGCTGATTAAAAGTCATGCATTGGGGAAGGCCATTTCTTAGGAGGCACCCTTTATGTTTTGTGTCTGCCAATAACGTTTAACCTTGTGGAAAACAAAAGCGAGATTTCATGAAGAGGAAATTACATTAAAATTTGAAACGCTTGTATAATGGTCCCTCGTGCATTCGGATGCTTTCCAAAGTATGGTGAGATGTGAGATTGCAATATGTGCTATTGACTTATGAAGTAAAGTAATTCCATACATAATTAGTATTAATTAGCTTCAATAATGAATATTTTAATCATGAGAGTGGAAACTAGCAATATTCATTAAACACATTTCCGAGGTAGCTTTCTTTTTGCCGCGTTGGCATTGAACTTCACACCATATACACGGAAGTGTTATATTCTCTTTAATATTTTTGATGGGCATCGTTATTAAAAAAAAAGTATTTATGTGGGAATAATTGCTAAAAGTTTGATTGCAGTTTGAGCCAACAGTCTGTTAGGAAGCGCCCGTTATGTTTTGTGTCTCTATACAATCTTTAACCTCGTGGTAAACAAAACATTAATGAACAGGAAATTTCATTAAATTTCATTAAAATTGAATGGTCCCTCATTTTTTCCTAAGTATGGGGAAAACTCTGGTGTATCGAACTATTGCTACTCAAAGCTGAAGCATTGCATTATGGGACATTGATTTATGAAGCAAAGTAATTTCATACATAACTAATATGAATTGGGGGTAAATAATAAACATTTTAATCATGAGAGTAGAAATTAGCATTATTCATATAATCCTTTGACTACTGGAACCGAGTAGTCCCTTCACAAGGTTTATGGGTATTACGGAATTCACTTGTCAATAGGTTGAATACGTGCCCGAGGTAGCTAACCTGTTTCTGTTGGTACTTGAACTCTACACTATCTGCAGGGAAGTATTTTATTCCATCTATTTGCAATTTCTATTACGAGTATTTTTATATAATTTTGTAGGGAACAGGTGTAGATTAAGTATAATGTTAATTCTAACTTTCAATGCCCAACAATATTTTTAACAGCATTTCAATCTTTTACACGATTGGTACACGTCGTAAAACCAAATTTCTCTCTCTCTCTCACGTATTAAATCTGTTGATTTTATGTTACTCCCTCTGTGGCAGAGTATAATCTTTTTAATGTTGCACCACATATCCGCTAGATTTTACGGGAACTACATATGCAATGTTTACAGCTAAAATCATGTAATGACAGTGGAAGTATATTAAATATAAACACATTTGGAGGGAAAGGAGAAATTGGAATGCACCATGTCTGTACAACTATACATTTTATTTTGTTTGAAAATCATTTAAACCAATACTGACCACAGAGTCGATTAAATTCATCGCCGTGTGTTTTTATTCTGATATTAATCTAATATGATGGTTTCTCCGTTGTTTGTCAGGAAGACCCATGTGGGTATCTCCGTAAAATGTGACTT
>BQKZ01003528.1:7802-21112 GCA_036244855.1 Temnopleurus reevesii
GGAAAACTTCTATCACGAGATGACCCAGAATAAAGCAAGAAATCTGAGAGCAAAGTGATGAAATGACCGCCGACACAAGTGATGAAATGGGGATTATCGAGCGAAGATTATTCGTTAACACTGGTTAAAGTAAACTGGGAAAACTGAACCTTGGCTCTTTTTCACAAGGTCTATAAAAAGTAATAGAAAATCAATGAAAGCATCCATCTGTAATTGTAATAAAACAAACACTCTATTATAATAATTAATAAGACAATCACAATAGTAGTAATTATAATAATAATTATAATGGTATACATGCATGTAGCGCTCGATATCAATTACAGGCCCAATGATAGCGACAATAATAATGAAAATAATGATTAAGGTAATGATTTTGATAATACATTGATAATGATCACATTTATGAATTTTGAACAATCAACCCAGTGTAAAAACAAGATTTGTGGAGGGTGTTTCAGAAGTATACCATTTTAGCTTGAAATTGATCTGAAAAGTCTCCGATCGCAAGATAATAGTAAAGCAAAACTTGTCAAGATGCATATACGTCATTATCGTATATGTGTCTTCTTCTTCGTCGTCTTTTCCTTCTTTTTTCGTTGTTATCTTTTTTTTTCTTTTGAATAAAATGCTGTTGGTAGCGAAGTTTCGAAATTATCATCAAGGGGCAAATACTGGAAAAATCAGCCAAATTTACTTATCAAAACAAGCTTATCATAGGAGAAATATTTCAGAAGTATTCTAATTTAGCTTTAAAATGCTCTGAAGCCGCTGCGACGCCAAAAAAAAATATTCGTGTAAAGCCAAATTTGTTGAAATGTATGTACGTCATCGTCTTTTGTGCCTTCTTCTATATATTTTCTTCTTAAATCTTCTATTTATTTTTGTAGTATGTAATTATCTTCTTTTCAATTGAATGATTTCGATGACGCAGTTTCAAAATCAAACATTTACGATTCATGAGAGCTGGACAAAGCATTCTTTTTTGTAATTAAGGCCCTTTGATTTCAAACCACATTCGCCTGCTTTTTTCTAAATAAAAGTAATACAATTACAAGTGTAACTTGTTCCAATTCAATCGCTATCTTTTCATTTGCTCATTTCATTTATATAATTTTTTTTTATTTATTTCAAGCATATAAATAAAACGCTCCTTAATACCCCCCCCCCCCTAAAAAAGAAGAAAATGTTTTTTATTAGTATGTTAACTTGGGCTGATTGTTCAAAAATTATTATTATCATCATTATGATTGTTAGGTAAAATCCTTGGATCTACATTTGACACGACGCTTGGTTTTTTTTCTCAAAAATCCACAATAATCTCCTGCAATGATTGGAATTTCGTTTCAAAATGAATAAGCTCAGATGATTTATTGTAATTTGAATCTAATTGAATGTAATAATTTGTTCATATTAAAATCTATCTAATAGTTGTATATTATTCTTTAGAATTATATCTAAGATNGAAAACTTCTATCACGAGATGACCCAGAATAAAGCAAGAAATCTGAGAGCAAAGTGATGAAATGACCGCCGACACAAGTGATGAAATGGGGATTACCAAGCAAAGATTATTCTTTAAAGTAAACTGTGTAGAATGAAGCTTTAGTTCTGTTACAAACTTGTGAAAAAATACAATGATAATAGCAAAAGCTATATAAAATTGAATAACCACAATAATCTTGATCATAGGCCAAATGATCATGGTAATGATGATAATAATCAGGATAATGATATTAATTGTAACGATGACACGAATGGTGATGATAATTATAATAATCTAGATAATCTCAATGGTAATTATGATATGAAGAAATCAGTTCAATTGACTTGTCAAAACAAGCTTTAGGGGAAATATTTCAGAATTATTCTATGTTAGCTTGAAAATGCTCTGAAGCCGCTGCGACAAAAAAAGGAAATATTCATGTAAAGCCAAATTTGTTGAAATGTATGTACGTCATCGTCTTTTATGCCTTCTTCTTATTTTTTCTTCATAATCTTCTATTTCTTTTCCTAGCATGTAATTATTATATTTTCAATTAAATAATTTAGATGACGAAGTTTCAAAATCGAAAATTTACGATTCGTGAGAGCTGGACAAGAGCATTCTTTTTTATGACGGCCCTTTGATTTCAAACCATACTCGCCTGCTTTATTGCTAAATAAAAGTAATGTAAATGCAACCTTTTTCCATTTTAATTGGTATATATTAATTTGTTCATTTCATATATTTCATTTATTATCTATTATTTCTTGCATAAAAAACACACCTAAATACCTCATATAAAGAAATGTTTATATTTTTATGTTAACTTGGGCTGATTGTTCAAAATTTATTATTATCATCATTATGATTGTTAGGTAAAATCTTTGGATCTAGATTTGACACGACACTATCTTTTTTTCTCAACAATCCATGGTAATCTCATGCAATGATTCGGCATTCCGTTTTTGTTACTTTTTAAATAAATAACCTCAGATAATTTATTGTAATTTGAATCTAATTGAATGTAATAATTTGTTCATATTAAAATCTATCTAATAGTTGTATATTATTCTTTAGAATTATATCTAAGATTTTCACATTATCATAAATTGTCACCTTTTTATGTAAATCAAAAGCAAAAATAAAACTTAATGAATAAAAAAAACATTTGTTGAATAAATGTTTGTTCATACTGATGGTATTCCTCTAACTTTTCCACATTGTCTCTACATCGCCTCGCATCAAGCGATTACTCAACACCTAATTATCAGATGGCCAACCGGCGTACATCCGACAACTTCACTGACAGAGATTGGTTTTAGAGTACACTAACGACCGCTTTCTTTCCTTCTTCTTCTCTTCTTCTTCAGGACGATAAAGCATATTATTTTATGTTATGTATTTTGCATAGAACATAATCAATCAAAATATTACTTATATAAATGTTTGTTCAAAATGCTCATTGCTGATGCTATTCCATTGTACATTGTTTCAGCATCGCCTCGTCTGCATGTATCAAGCGATTACTCAACGCCTAATTATCTGATTGCCAACCGGCGTACATCCGACAACTTCACTGACAGAGGTGGGTTTCAGAGTACACTAACGACCGCTTTCTTTCCTTCTTCTTATCCTTTCCTTTAGTTTGTTTTCACAATTCTAAGATTTTCATACAACTATAGCTTTTTACGGTAACGAAACCCAGAAATAAACCGTAATCAATGGAAATGTTTGTTGAATGATTTTGTTTTCATAACTATTGGTATTTCTCTGCATCAAGCGATTTACTCAACACCTAATTATCTGATTGTCAACCGGTTGGCAATCAGATAATTAGGTGTTTAGTAAATCGCCATTTGCGGTATGTCGCAGAGAATATTTTAACTGAAAATAACTGTCACTAATATTTTTAGACATCCTTAAATTGGCAATATATTACATTTAAAAAAAAAACATTGGTTTTTACACAGATTTACTATAGCGTCTTTACATGAATTAAGCGACGAAGATTATTTTCGTAGCAGTATATTTGATTGAAATGTTCTAAAAAGAAAATAGTGTTGCCAATTTTGGAAAGGAATTGTGATTGAATTTCTTAAAATGTGTTTTAAGGCAAACCCCTCATTAAAACTGATCTGGAATTATACATTTTCATAAACTATTTATTTATCCATTTCATTATTATTTATTTTCTTACTTACTTTAAGTTTTCCTATTTAATGTCAATTTTTTTATTCAATCTGCATTTCATATGATTGATTTCCCAAAGACTGCATACTTGAATCATTGAATCGTTGAATTGCTTGCGAACGTTTGGAAACAGTAAAAAAAAAACTATATAAATTTAGAGTTATAAAACAATTTTTTTTGTGTGTTTTAATAGGGAGCTGTTCTTATTTTTGTTTGATTATTTTTTTCGCCCATGGTGTATGTTGCTGACAAAAGCAAATGTTTGCTTTTTCCATCGGTTGGATCAACTTTAACTAACTATTATTTGGAAAATGTGTTGCCCACTTTTTGATAAACCTTTCCAAATTATTTTCCGTTGAAAAGTGAAAACTAGCTTTTTCCTTTATAACGATTTTATGAAACATTATAATCGCCAACTTTAAATATTTCTATGTTACTTGAGTAAATATTAGCAAAGATGTTGGAAAAAGTTATCATTTAAGGAACCTATTTTAATTTATTGTTGTATGGACATGATGGATCGAATAATATTGCCAAAAGTGTTTGGTGATTTTTTTTCCCCAAAGCTCAACAAGAATATTATTATTTTTGTTCTTTCATATCAGAAAATAAATGTGCACGGATTTGAATTTATACTATGCTACAACCCCAAACAGTACAGCACATTTCGATGTCAATGTATATTTACAATGGCCCGTATTCCGATAACGAGGTTTAAGTTAACCCTGGTATAAATATGTGGTTTAAGTATGGGAAGCCAAAGGAGGCTTGAATCTATAACCACTGATAACAGTCGATGTTTAATTTACAAGCATATTTGACACTCATAGTATTTAAAACTGTCTCAGAATAAAAACTTCAAAAGTTTTGTACATTATTAGAGCATGGGAAAAGAAAGCAGTTAAAATAATAATTATTCATTGTAAATAAAGTTTTGACAATTTTGGCTACCCATACTTAAACCACAGATTTAGACCAGGGTTAACTTAAACCTCGCTATCGGAATACAGGCCATAGAGTTTTAGAATGTAAAAAAAAACTACTGAGAATCCAACAAAGTCAATTCCAACCAAGAAAATAATGTGAATCATTTCATTGTTTGTTCAAAAATGTTTTCATGATGGCCTAACTTTCACATAACGCTTGCCTTATGATCAATTCATGAGGCTGAGTCACGGAGAATACCCGGGTAATTCTCGCCTAGGGGCACATGAAACTCCACGCATATCATACTCATTTTGGTCATCTCTTTTACGACAGATAGAATTACACGCTCAATAAAAAAAAGAGACCCGCCCTTCTGACCTAGCATTAAAGTTTTTGTCAATCATAAAACTATAATAAAACAAAGAGATTGTATGACTTTTATGAAGAATTTCACATTTTCTTTCAAATAAAATGATATTCAAAGTGACATGGCGCGCAACTGGCAATAAAGGAATAATTGAAAATGTCAAATAACTATTTTTGAATGTCATCTCTTCTCAGGCTAACAGGGTTAAATAAACTTGTAAAATGAAATAAATCTTTCTTGAAATATCGAAATTCTCTGAAGCATCTAAGCTCAAGTCGAACTACCGAAAAAATATAGATGAAAAGTATTAAAACAAATTTACAATTATTTCACGTAACAAAATTTTAACCTGTTGTCATCATTTTAATACAGTTTTCAATTTGTTTGCTTTGCTTCCAACCGATTATTTTAAAAATGCAACCGCAACAATTCATTTTATATAATTCTTTTCTCATCTCATTGTCACACTAACCATTTGTCATTATGATAGTTAGTATTACTTTTTTGAATGGATGGAAACTTACTATTATCATCAATCACTTGTTTCTATAAAAAGCAATTGCGTGAACATTAATTTTTTACAAGTCTCTACTAGAATTTTCATTATTGGAACTATTTTTACTGTCCATAAAAGATATTTCTGTCAATGTACAACAAATTAAATCTTGTGTCAACAGTTTATGCAAACATTAATAAAATCAACAATTGAATAAATTTATAATCAAATTATGAAATCTACTCACCTCTGTTTCCATTGTTATTTGTTGTTAATACACCGCTTGGAATCGCATTATCCCAAAGCCGACAATGGGCGTAGGCTGGTGTCTCCATGGTTACCACAATCTCACTCTAAATTTGGCGGGAAAGGTTTAGACAGCTGTCTGCTGACACCAAGACTGCGTAGCACGGTGATTCGCTGGATTACCGGGTTTCCTGTCGCAATCAAATCAGATAATAACCGCTCATTTTCTCTTGTAAATACCGATTAAGTGATTTGTCAAATTGGACAAAATGATTGATTCGAACATTTAGTATTTTTTGTCGAATTGGGGATGGATTAGTGGGCATTCATAGGCCGGAATGACGCATGTAGACGGCATAAAACAAAAAATACAGTTTTTGATCTTCAAAATATTTGGTGATGTCGTCGAGACAATGTCAATTCGTATAGGAAGCCAAACGCCAAGAAATGGTAATATAAGCCACCGAGTCTGAAACCCACAAACTAATGGACAGAACCAGAAATTATGGAAAGGTGCTTTGGTTTCGGTGCTCGGTAAACACAGGATATTGGAAAAGAAAAGCTTGACAGAAACAGTTTGTCTCTACTGTCCAACTTATCAAAGACTAGAGAAAACGGGGAAATAGTTGGAATAGTTTTGGCAGTATGTAGAAAGTCGTCTTTTTAAAAGTAAAATACTCGCCAGAAGAAGATACGTACAGCTAATAATCGAATTGAGAAGTGGTCCAATTCATGGCGCGAAACGCGACAAATGTAACGCCCTGAGCGACACCAAATTTCCAAATGTGCCATCGCGAATGCCAACCAACTAGATACATTCATTCTACATCTATCTAAAACAAAATCAGCAAAGTTTCATCAACGAATGAAAAAAAGGGGGAACCAAAGTCCCTCAACTGCTTTCCAATTACAAAAATCAAAGCTAATATTTAAGAAATATCCAAATAGAAAGCGTTAAAATGTCTCTGGTGATTGGAGTTTATGCATTTCACGGAGTATCGTGGCAGGCGAGCGGGTGAATGAGGCCGGGGTAATTGCGAGCGACGTATAGCAGAGAGGAGGGAAATGGAATAATTTAGCTATCTTTCCAATCATCATCTGATGCAAATAAAGGCGGTGGATGGTGGATCTTAAGACGATGAAGACGGGTTTCCGATCCCAGAATGTCCTTCACTTGATGTCGAATTTGAAGAGAAGAACGGAAGATGACACAGATATAGTCAAAAGAGCGATAACCCCTTATCGTGACTAGGAGTATTTTCTGATCACCGTTTTCCGCCATCGTCCATCCATCTCCTTCACCTGTGCGTGGTTTAACAAAAGGCATGCCCCGTCTAGAGTTATTTTCGTTCTCATCAATTTGGGTAGAATTAAATCATTAAACGCAAGGTGAGTTGATTCTGGCTTTCGTCCAAAGAGAATGTTGCAAGTTCGAATCCCTCTTAGGAAGTTAAATGCAATATGCAAAACAAGTTTTCCGTATAATTATGATTATGCTGCACTCTACCCAGGTAAATTAGTTGGAACCGTAGAACGAGTTTGACCTTCACTGGACACAGTCAAGCCCATGACAGATACTTTGGTTATAGGTGATAAGACTGCGCTACATTGGACGCCTTTGATTATAAGACGCTAATATGTATTATATGATTAATTTTGAATTCAATTCATATTACTTTGTCATGATCATTTTTTTTCTTCAAAATTGACTGAATCATAATCATCCAATATACTCCAAGCTTTAAACTTTAAAACTAAAAAGAAAGGCCTTATTAAAAGCGTAGTATTACCTCCGTTTTTTATGATGTTCAGGATAATGTACCCTGGAAACTCAATGTGGAATGCTTTTATCTCGCCAATATATATGATAGAATGAAGTTGAAAATAATCAGAGAAAAAAAATCACTTTGTTCCTTCGCGTCCTATATTGTAGAGTGCAAATGATGATAATAAGATATTGAATCACTGAATGGACTGGTTCACATTTTATTAACCACATACAAAGAATCATCAAAGCTATGTTCTGCTTAATTTTATGAATATCCATTTTGATCCCGTGATACATATTTATATTGAAGAAAGTACAACTGTACATGCGTATCATACATTGTTATTTGTGATCGAATTTTCGGGATATAACAAATAATAACAATGAACTATTTAAAATCATTTTCAACGAATAAAGGAAGGAAATTACACGATGAACGAATTTTGCCACCAATTAGTGCAAAGAAAGTTCGAACGTCCGTTGTTAGCTACTTCCGATAGCTTTTAAGCATCTTTGGGTCATTTCAGGTCATTTAATGATTCTCAGCATTAATGTATATTCTTCTTCTCCTTCTTCTTCATCTTCTTCAAATCTCTTTTTCTTCCTCATCCTTCTCATTTTTTCTTTCGTCTCTTCCTTCTTTTTCCTCTTTCTTTATACCTTTTAACGCCGTGCTCATACAAAGGACGACAAATTTATGAAAAATATGTTTTATACTATTTGTACCTGTTTAAATTAGATTTTGAACATTTTACTTTTCCTGACACTTTTTCATGTTTAAACATTTTACTTTTTCTTGTGCTTTCTCAAGTTGATCAACAGTTGTCTAAATTCCACCATTTTAGTCAAGATAGCAAGTAGGGGTGAGCAAAGTTTCCCCACTTTGCTTTATGAATGTCTCTTCCATTTTCATTCAAATTTTGGGTTTTATTCCATATATTCACTTTGTGTGGTAAACAGCTTTCATTTTAGCAAGTTGTATGGTATTTAGATAAAGTGAAACAATTGAGTATCATTAATAAAAACAATAATTCGGCAATAGTCTATTTAATACTATACCTTAGTTTAACTTATTCATCCTCCTAAATACATTTCATTGAATTAATTCTCAGAGGAGTACAGGTGTTTTAATCAATAATTAGGGAAAAGAAGTGCCAAATTGCAGGTGACAGTTCTATACTTAGAACAGAGAGAAGGCATTTGGTGGAAATAATTTAAGTTTGCAAATAACCACCATCTGTTATAAACGTATCTAATAAAGAAGTTTGTGTTTTGCTTGTCGATTATCAAGTGCGAAGGACAACGGTCATTAGATGATATAATTGGCTGGACACCCTTGTTTTGCTGTAAAATGTTTGATCCATTTTATCTTCTGGTCTATTGAAATGAAAATGATACAGAGGTAGGTTGATTTTCCCATTTTTCTTTTATTTTAGTGATTTATCCCATGCTCATAGCTTTGGTTTCTTGTCTGGTATAATTTCTATTAGCAGTGCAATTCCTTTTCTTTTCTTTTATTTTCTGTTCTTTATATGTTTTTTTTTTTTATTAAATGCTCGCTCGCTTCGGTCTATCGGCTGATGTTACAAAAGGTGCCATATATCAGGCCCACACTTATAGGCCCATGGCTTTTTTAGAACGGGGTTGCACCACTTTACACCCTTGTACTCACACAAACACAAACACACACACATACAAACAAAACACTCACACACACAGACACACACACGCACACACTCAAGCATGTTGGGAAATACTCAAATTATGACTCGTAAATGTTTAAATGCATAAATAATTTTCGTTTTAAGAAGATGCAGTTCGCCGTGATAGAGAGGATATGGGAATAAGGTCCCGTGTCCAAAAATGAACAAGACACTCAGATTAAATGCCAACTTTACATGATATTAATCAAANAAGTTTGTGTTTTGCTTGTCGATTATCAAGCGCGAAGGACAACGGTCATTAAGTGATATAATTGGCTGGACACCCTTGTTTTGCCGTAAAATGGTTGATGTTTTATCTTCTGGTCTGTTGAAATGAAAATAATACAGAGGTAGGTTAAGTTTCACATTTTTCTTTTATTTTAGTGATTTATCCCATGCTAATAACTTGTGTTTTTTTTTCTGGTATAATGTCTATTAGCAGGGCAATTCCTTTTCTTTTCTTTTCTGTTCTTTATATTTTATTTTTTTGTTAAATGCTCGCTCGCTTCGGTCTATCGGCAGATGTTACAAAAAGGTGCCATATCTCAGGCCCACACTGATAGGCACATGGCTTCTTTAGAATGGGGTTGCATCACTTTACACCCTTGTACTCACATAAACACAAACACACGCATATACAAACAAAACACTCACACACATTCACACAGGCGCACACACGCACACACTCATGCATGTTGGGAAATACTCAAACTATGACTCGTAAATGGTTAATATAAATGCATAAATAATTTTCGTTTTAAGAAGATGCAGTTCGCCGTGATAGAGAGGATATGGGAATAAGGTCCCGTGTCCAAAAATGAACAAGACACTCAGATTAAATGCCAACTTTACATGATATTAATCAAAATTTGCAACTCGCATACAAATATGATAGCAACAGCCAGTAATCAAATTTCCCCAACTCCTTCACATTCGTCGATCAACAGAATAAACAGTGACACAATAGATAATAGAATGACAAAACAAGTTATAGGATGAACATTGATGAGTTTTCTTGAAGTGTTTACGAGAATGGAGACGAGATACGATGACAATGTACAGGTTATACGAGTATTGGGCTTCTCCATTGAATCACTTCCGCCGTACCTAAATTCAATTTTGCTTTCATCCGATATTTGTTTCTCCTGATACCTCTGTTGAACCCTGAATCGTACTTCAGTGAAGAAAAATGGGGTCCTCTCGAAGTAAATTAAATATAATCTTGCTTAATCATCTAGGGGTGCTATTGTTAGGGAGTGTCCGTGCGAGAAAGGGAGCTTAAAGGATGGTGGTGTTTTGGCGCGTTTGCTATCGGAAGGAGATGACCGTTCAGGGTTAATGACGTCACAATGGCTGCGAAGTGACAGGTGTATTTTAGAGCAGTGATAAATAATGTCAAGGGATAATTACAGAGGCATTCATAGTTGACTGATAATTGGAGTTAGGTATTTGTTTCATAAAGTGACGTATATACGTATTAAAAAAATCAGTATTTCTGCAACCACTCATTAATACCTTGTGAATAACTGTTACGCGAGATTAATGTACTTCAATGAAAATGCTGGTGAACATTAAATAAAAGCGCATATTGTGTACTATGAAATATTACTATGATTATTTATTTATTCACAACTACAAAAACATGAACATATAGATGTTCAACATAATAAAAATTTTATTTCAAATATTCACATGTGCGGCGGCTAAGCAAATGCGTATATTTCGGCTGGGTCAATACCTATATAAATTATTTTTTTTTTTTGAAAATGTGTTTTGTGTCACCGGCACCCCCCCCCCCCCTCATTTCTTATAATTTGTTGTTTGTTGTTCTGCAATCACACTGATCATATTCCGTAGACCTATTTCATTCTCCAATACAAATATTTAAAGGAAAAAATTCTTTAATTTGAAATAATTGGAAATATTTTGTGATAAGAACATGAAGCACAAGGTATCGTATGTTATTACCCGTTTTGAAGGCCGAAGATTACTTGATACAATCGTATAAAAAATAGCAGAGACTAGAGATGACAAGGTGACAATATTTTAGTTGTCTTGCCTTTAGGTATTAATGCGCGCACTCAGGATTTTGATACCCTGGGGGAGGGGGGGCTGAGCTATAAAAAAAAAAAAAAAAAGGCATCGCCTAATGTAAAGCCCCTTTTGGTGAATTTGGCTCCCTTTTAACCATACATTTGGAGCCCCCTGACGCGGCAGAATAGCGCAACCCCCCCCCCCCCCCCCCCCCCCCCCCCCCCCCCCCCCCCCCCGTGCATGCAAGTTCACAAGAAACATGAATACATTTAGATATTTAGCACATCGCGGAGGAGCAAGTAAGATTTTGTTATTTTGTTTTTATTTATTTATGTGTTTGCTTGCTTGCTAGGCTTCCTTTCTTGCTTGTATGACTAAACTACACCATGCTGAACGAGCCATAATTTGTATCCATTCGTTTGTCATAAAAATTATCCGCATTTTATCAAAGATCAGACCTTTAAATTGAAAAAGAATAGAAGAGAGCTTAAAGTACAATAAGGGATTAAAAGATTTACTATGTGGGTTGGTGGCAGTATTGAATAACGGTGGAATTTTCTTTGAAGTTTCTTTCCAGTTTCTCATTGTCTTTCCTGTTCAGGTGTTCTGGTCGGTTAGGGGGGAGCGGTGAATCTAAGACCGCCAAGCTCCCGCGGGGCACCATGTCATCAACACCATCTAATGGCTCTGGCACTCGGGCATGATCTTATGACGGGCGTCGCTTTTAAAGAGATACTGGAGAATTATGAGAGAAAAAAAAAATTAAACATATATTGGCGAATTTAGCATTATTTGGTACAAAAAAAATTGAGGGCAGGACTTTCTTCTCAAACAACCCACATCAATTGTTGTTGCTGTGGGTGGGAGGGGGTCGGTTCTAAGTATGTTTGTTTGTTTGTTTGTTTTTTTTTTTACATTAGTTGAAATTGGAGCCACCAGACTGCGAGTTACCAGAACTTTTAACCAATTAGCAAATGATTTTAGAAAAAAAAAACAATATTTATTTGAATCACTATCCGCCATAATCAGCAGACTAGCTGATTAGCTGATCATGTTAAACTTGTCGTGCTTGACATATTACCCGAATACGATAGTAATATAATCACGGCACTCAAGTGGGATTCGAATCCGCGACCTCAGGGTTTTAGACCAGCGTCACAACATCTAGACCATCGAACCTCTCGATAAATGAGATTCGGAACTATACCAATTTACTAACTAGATTGGTGTAACTATAATGGACGTAAAATGTTCGTAGTAGTGCTTGAGAGCAATTTCATTTTGATATATAGGTAAATACCAGGCTTATATTTCCAAAATGATTGTCAGAATCCCTCATATTTTAATTGGTTGGGGACTGTCGGGCTCATTCTCTTCTGGGTAATCTTGGTTACCGATAAAAACAATCATGACCATAATTTGACTTGTTTATTTGTTCACTTGCTGGTACAAGTATTTGTTCGTCAATTGTTTAAATATATTCATAATGAATATACCTTTTTGCATAGTTGAAGAAAAAATAATTGAAACTAGTATCCAAATATCAATCCCTAGAAATGTAGAAATGACCTAAAAACAATATAACTGTAATGAAAGAGGGCTATGACATTTAATTTTGGAAATTGGTTGATTATAACTGGCTTCTGCATATTTCATTTTCATGTTGTACTTCATCAAACAATGCTAATTTTATCAACTAATCAAAGTGATCATAACGCTTCAACTTATCTCCATATATTACAGCTTTGAGTTTATAGGTAAAACGAATGCATTGAAGCATTTACAAACCATTCGGAATTCCATTTCTTCCCTAAATGATCTTTGACAAATCGAAAACCTCAACGCCCGAAGGTAGGTCAGAATTTAGTTTTGTTTGTATTGTCCTCCCATGCAATCATATTGAAAAAATGTAATATTATACCGATCTTTCAAAACTTATGCCAAAATCAATTTGGTATTGAGTTTAGAAGTGTATTCTCTTGGTATGAATTTAGTATTGAATGGTATCCAGAGAATGAATTGGGCTAGATTTAGATCGATTAGGAACAAAAGGAAACCCTCTAAAGAAACAAACAGGACGGTCTCCAGCGGTT
>BQKZ01003528.1:39939-66514 GCA_036244855.1 Temnopleurus reevesii
ACGTCATCCAAACCTGTCCCCTGTTAATTCCTGCGCATAGAGACCCTGCAATATTTTCAAGTTGAACAGGAATACGTTCTCGGCTAGCACTCAACCAACGAACATGTCAACATCAGCCATACCTGTCCCCTGCTAATTCCTACGCATAGAGACCGTGAAATATTTTCACGTTTAACAGGGAATACGTTCGGCTTGCACTCAATCTACTCACATCTTAACGTCAGCCAAACATGTTCCCTGATAATTCTTGCGCATAGAGACCGTGAAATAATTTAAATTTACACAGGAAATACGTTCTCGGCTAGCAATCAATCTACTCACATGTTAACGTCAGCCAAACCTGTCCCCTGCTAATTCCTGCGCATGTAGAACGTGAAATAATTTCACGTTAAACAGGGAATACGTTCGGCTTGCAATCAACCTATGCACATGTCAACATCAGTCAAACCTGTTCCCTGCTAATTCTTGCTCATACAGACGGAGGAATAATGTTAGTTTACACAGAGAATACGTTCGACTTGCACTCAACCTAAACACAGGTTAACGTCAGCCAAGCTTGTCTCCTGCTAATTCCTGTGCATAGAAACCATGAAATAATTTCAATTTACACAGGGAATACGTTGGCTAACTACACTAAAGTGTGACTGCGCCTTGATTACGTTCCCCTGTATTGCAGGAGCCTTAGGCTTGGAGGTATTGCTCATATACATGCAAGCAATTGGTAGTCACTAGACCGAGGTGACGTCCTTCCGAACCACTTGTACGGTGAGTTGAGGCAAAGGGAGAGAGAGAAAAAAAGATAGAGAAAGGGAGGCAGATGGAGGAAAGATGGTACAGAAGAAAGGATGAGGGATGGGGGGAGAGAGAGAGAGAGAGAGAGAGAAAGAGAGAGAGAGAGAGAGCCGGTGAAGCGAAATAGGGCATGTTTTGTATAAAATTGGAGAGGGAGAGAAAGAGATTTAAACAAATTGTAGAGGGAGGGAAAGAGAAATAAAATGAAATTGGAAAAGGGGGAGAAAGAGAAAAAATAAAATAGTTGGGGAGTAGACATAACCTTTTCTGTGTTTGGCAGACTGAGAATATGAAAATAGTGTTTAAACCATTACTATATGAAACACCAAAGTGATCAAAAGAAACAAAAAAAAAAAAGCTTTTTAATTAAGTTTCATCTGAAAACAAAACAAAAAACATATTGAACGCCAACGTCTTTAAAAAAAAACATTTCAAATAAGCGTGTCAATGATTGTTTATCAGGCTGTGGTTATCACAATCAATAATAGTCCTTCGCCTTCATGATAAAAGAAGGATTGCATGATAATTATAATATATTTTCATAATTTCGTCACAATAGATTGACTAAGAGCGGAAAAGAATCATCGTTTTCCAGTTAAGCTATACACTAATCTCAGGAAACTACAAAGTTCTACACATGACTTTCTCTTTTCAATGCTTTGAGACAGTAATCACTACCTTAATGACCAATATTAAGCCTGCTTCAGCACTTTTACATTCTCTAATCAGACAAAAAGAACCAATTTTGAAACGATACCGATTAAGCCGATAAAAAGCGGAAGCAAATGAATAGTCAATCGGAAACTTGAATTTTCCACTCCATTTCTGCCTTAGATCCGGTTTGATCATTTTGGTCGAAGAATTAGCTGTCCTTCGAGTTAATGAAAACATCGCGTGCACTTCTTCGTTTCCTGACGTGCAAGATATGGTACGTCGGAAGAAAAGGAAAGAAAATATCTGAATTATTTGTTTTGTTTCGGTATACGTTCATCTCGAAATGCGCATGCGCCAGGGCAAACTGTTCGTCTTTGTTGAAGGACGATCAACATACAGTTGTAATCAAGCACACTTAATTAGGCAATCTTTGTATTGCTTCATGGAATATGTTAGCTATTTAAATACACAGGTCAAGGTAAAGGCTTGGTGGTTACTATCATCCTGAAGTAATTCTTTGGAAAGGTTAAACAGAGGTTTAGATACCACAGTATGAATTTGAAATAAATAAGAAGAATTTTGTTGGTAAAAGTGAATAAAATAATCAAATCATGCATTCGTGAATAAACTAAGAAGATGATGAATCTCATTTTTCATATATTCATTTTACTAATTCATCAAACTTAATGCACACGGTTAGTTTTATTCCTTTCTGCAAACCATTGAAGAAGCGAGAAGTCACAAAACAGTTTTAGGTATAAATGGTTACAAACAATCAAATGGTCATTTAAACGGGAAAAACATAATATTATATAAGAGTTTCGTTGAATGAGAATAAAATTCTCTTGATCGCTTTCCCCCTCACTAATAACAAAAAAAAAATCCGGATTGTCTAATACCTCTTGGCCACCTTCCGAATAATTGGCTTATAATATACGAAACAGCTAAAACAAATCATGCACTAAATCAGTATTTTTTTCGTTTTTCATTGACATTAGTTAGGCGTGCAATCAAATTTAAAGACCTTGGGCTAGGCATGGTAGGAGCTCGACAATTTCAAATTCTGCGACCCTACCGAGGTATCCAAGTAAAAACAAAATAAAATGTGACCAGCTCAAATTTGGCTCTCCCTCAATTTGTGAAAAAAATATTTTATTGAGTAATTTTATTTTGATCGCTTGATATAGATTTATCCAGAGATTGAAATAAATATTCGGTAAATTTAAATGGAGTAAATAAATATTGCTGCCAAACTGTGCCGTTAAACCTGAATCTTTTTGCAATTCAATTCAATTCAACTACTAATCACACGATATAAACTATTTCCGTTAAATAAAGAGGGTCATAATAGATCCGTACGCCGTGTATTCAACTGTGCGAACACATCAATCACAATCCGGTTCCAATTTGAATAGCATTTCAAAGGACCATTGAATTGGCGTTCGACTTAATTTTACGGAAATAGTTTATATCGCGTTTTAATAACAAATCACATAAATCAATATTTAATGGCAAGTTTTGAACACGAAAAGAGGGGAGGGATACTCCAGTAAAGCTTGTCAAAAAGCTAGAATTTATTCATCCGAGCGTCATTTATACAATTTTTGTTCCATAGCAGCACCCTATATACATGTATTTACTAAATTATTAGTAAATCAGCAGGGCTTCAGCCCGTCGGTTATTTTGTGATATCTCGGTGTACTTTTTCCACTTATAAACCGAACGGCTCTGGTAGGGTGTATGGGTTGGGCTTAGTTTTTTTTTTGTGAACAATGTACCACAAAAACAAACGAACATGAGTCATTTTAGTTCAATTTAGTTTTTTAAAATCTTTAAAGGGATACCTTTGATACAATCAGTCACTGCCCGCTTAAAATTAAAATCAACATCACCGAGCATGGTATTGAGAAACGAACTTTAGTTTGAAGATAATACATAAATTATAACCCAAAATGGGAATAAATAGAACTTTTGCCACTCAATATCATATGAAGAAATTACATCGCGTACGGCTTTTCGACGAAATGTGATAGTGTAGTGCTGAAATCATTAGATGTAACAAACTTGAAAATTGAAGTCATGCATTACCATCAACATCGGGAAATTATAGAATAAAATATAAGGATATCTTACCTTTTGCAAAAATCTGAAGACAAGAATCAATGCGCAATAGCACAACACTGAAATAGCAACAATATCATCTTGATAACGTCCAAAAGAAACAAACCGAAAGAGAAATCACTGGGCACAGGAATAAGACTAAAGCAATAATTTGGAGGCGTGGAGGAAGAAAAAGTGGAAGTAAAAATAAATAAAAGATGGACAGAACCCAACACTGTTGTGTAGGATAATCGGCGTGGGTGATTTGAAGGTGGATTTATTATTCATCTTTGAGAAAGAAACACGATCGATTATCTAAACCAGGTGTGTTTTGAGAGGAATCTTTTTCATCTATTACTTTACACCTTTTGCTAGGACTGTTTGAGAGTTAGAGAGATAGAGAAAGAGCGGAAGGGAGGGATGCATTCACACCAAGGGGGCGCTCTCTATCATTTCATCCTGCCTGACAAATGACTGTCCACCCAATTATTGTCACTTTTCCCTGTCTTCCTTCCTCTTTCCCATTTCTTTCTTTTGTCATTCTTAGTTTATTTCTTTCTTTCTTCACCATATTTTAGGATGGAGGGTTCTTCCCATCTGGCAGCCTCATCCTTTCAACGGTCTATTTTTCTCCCCCTTTTCATTTTCTTTTTTATTTGTTGTCGATGCTGTACTGGTACGTTACACCGTCACGTCAGAAAAAGATGGGGTCACTTTGCATGTTGAACTGTTGTTCTTGTGGCATACTTGGAGAAGTAAAAACGACCCATAACATACACTGACACAGAACACACATACATACATAAACATACATACCCACACCGTGTATTTAATTCCATGCCCACACCCACGCCCACAAACTCATGGTCACACACGCGCCCAAACTGGTTCTATTCTTCCCCTGCCCAAGTACTGCTTCTCCTTATTGAGTTATTATTTCTCTCCACCTTTCTCCCACCTTTCTCCCTCCTTTCATGCAACAGCAATACTAATTTTCAGCGCAATATGATTGTCAATTCCAAGAAGAAAAGGGTAAGAGCTTTCCTAAAATGATAATTTCAACGCTGAATGGGTTAAGCTAAGTTTCCAAGCTCACCTTGCCCGCGGGGGTAAGGAAATTCAAACACGTTCTGGAGGAAAACCTGAGTTTCGTTTTTGTGATCTGTTAAATCCCATTCTCATGTCTGAGTCAATGATTGTAATTTGACTTTTCTTCAAGCTCATCAGGAGGAAGGGCCACCGCCTTTCTTCAAGCTTTGTCATAAGACTTGCAAATCTGCTTTGACTCATGCCTCACCTCCGTATAAACTACTCTTGCACTTTTACAACTCATCTCAATTCGAAGGTGTTGCGAGAGAGGTGCGCAGTTGTAAATTGAGCGGAGCGTTCTGATTGGCTTATTATGGTATCAGCTTTTTAGAAGATGGACATGCAACAACAGTTTACGCTTTTGATTGGAGAGTGCCGCTCAAACTAATTTGTGATTTGTTCGCCTCGCAGTGAGGGTGGTAGCGCTATCAACAAAAACGTGTTGCTGTCAACTAGCTGAATTCGAAAATTGCCAATTGTTAAAATTTTGTTTTTTGTAGACAGTATTATGATATCGCTTTATCATGGCCATATACGAAGCCGGGATACGTGTTAAAATTTTGTTTTTAACTGTGGGGTAATTTTACTCCCCCGCCCCCCCCCCCCCCCCCCGGGGAGGGGGGGGCGGGGTAAAAACTAATTTCGCCAAATTTCCCTCTTTATTGTCATCTCCTGAGGGGTGCACTTATTGGGGGGGGGTCGTCGACGCAATTTATTTTACATGCATTTTTTATGTGGTAGTCATTGTATCGGTGGGGGCGCACACCTTGATGTTGGATCAGCCCCCCCCCCCCCCCCCCCCCCCTTAGGTCTTAAAATCCTGGTTGTTTGCGCGCATCTAAGGGGTTTTCACTTCATCACAATGACAATGTTCTTTTTCTTTTCATTTCTCGCTCATACCGCCAGTCTACTGCATGGATGTGATGCATTGCTGTGGCCTCTGCACCCCGCCCCTTTAAGGATACACCCATTTTGCAGACCATGAACTGTCCGGTAACTTTTTGAACTTCTTGTGACTGGTTTAGTGTCAGACAGACCCATCTCGGGTCGATGCATTTGACCGATTTCTCAACCCATCCATTCAAAATTTTCACCGGCAAGTAATAGGCTACTACAATTTAATGGGCGTGACCATAAATTCTGTTCTGCAGGGGGGGGGGGTGAGAAAGCTCTGTGGGGATGAAATTCACTTTTACTCCGTGGCGTGCGAAAATGTGTATTTATCTGTTGATATATTTTTAGGTGCATTACACGGAACACGATATAAAGTATTTTCGAAAAGTCGAACGCAATTTCAATGCTCCTATTTAATTTGGTACCGGCTTGTCATTGTTGTGTCCGCACAGTTGAATATACGGTGTACGGACCTATTGTTTGCATCCTAGTTAACTTTTTGGAAATAGTTTATATCTTGTTATGGGTAAAGCGAATTTGTGGAGGGGAGAAGTCTACCCCACCCTCCTCTCCTCCGCCATCGTCAAGAATAGAATCTCATCCAAGACGAAAAGACAAAATATAATTAAAAAAAACGACCATCTTTTCGCAATTACTGCCCGTATTGATAACATATCCCCGGGAGATATCCCTAAAGGGCCGATTGTTAGAGCGGATACAAGCCTGAACGACCGAGGTGGGATGTTCATTGATTTCTCTTTACCACTAACACCATTTATCATAGGTGGTGCTAATGATGAACACATTGGTGGGAGATGGTAGATGAGCACAGGTAATTTGAAGTGATTGTGGTTTAAAATTGACCTCCGAAACAATCATTGATTTGGAGAAACTCTATAGATGACTAAGGGAAGAGAGGATAGCGTTACACCTGTACGGCACGATGGGGGCAGTCATCATTTAGAGATCAATAATTCATATTGATATGTTAAACGGACAGACAGAAATAGAGACATATGTAAACAAATACACAAACACAATGCCCACACACACACAAATCAAGATACTGGTTGATCTAAATAGCGCTTAATTATAAGTTTACAAAAATTCCTTACTAATTGTGTATCTATTACATAATGAATGTGATAACGATTAGAGGTTAATATAATATGAGAGATTTGCATCCTCTCAACGCATATAAATGATGATAAAGGAAACTTGATAATAAACAGGAACATAGACAGGGTCGTATTTGAACCGGGCACGACCACCAGTTTTATGGGGGCGTACGCTCACCCTTCCGTTCCTCCGTTAATATGATTTTTGTCCATTTTCATGGGTTTCACATTTTTAAGGGGCCACCCGTCCCCTCCGCCACACCCTGAATACGCCCATACTAGTAAAGTATGAACAATGACCCCGATGAATGGTGCAAGAAGTTGTAAGACATACATTAAAATCAATATATTAAAGGATTGAAGACTAGCATTGCCTTGTCTTAGGCAGTTAGGAACCTTTAAAGAGTCCCATTATAGCTTCTCAATTTCCTCCATTGCATCATTTATGCAAGTTCCTGAGCGAGTAAAGAACCTTTTGCATGGGGGAAACCTTTGGGTCGAGCCTTTTTAGTAAATTAGACATTATATTTCATTGTTATTTTTGACTATTTACTTTTAAAAGGACGTGCAACTCTGGTTTACAGGACGGTATCCGACTTGAGAATAACGGAATGTAAAAATGTTAACCCTATCAAAAATTTTCATCGGCATCAAAACTCCTAAGGATGCAATAATTATTTTGCACCCTTTTAAAATGCTTTGTATATATAGGTACCTGTTCGTGAAGGTTGCCAGTCTGTATCATGTCCACTTTTTCTAAATGTGACTATCCTTTTTGTGGACGAGGCTTAGTCTTGCGCGCGGTGAAAGTGGTTTGTCTCCCTAATCTTCTCAGAACACTACCATGACTACAAATTTACTTTGCCAAAGCAAGGACTTGCTAAGCATGGACTTCTGACAAACTTTACCCCTTTGATGAAAAAAAAACCCAGGCGGGTTTCGAATTCGTGCTCAAAGGCAGGAACAACATATTTTGGCTCGAGCTGAAAGACCCGTTGCATGTCTTGCGGAAAAAATAGCAACAAAAGTTTTCTCGTGCAAACCTGTCAAAATGGATCTCCCTTTTCAAAGCAAAAAGTTAGTTGTAAGTCCATGCGTTGGAACTCCCTGGCTATAGCATCCATCCAAATGCAATCAGTGCGAACGATTTGTCCATGTTTGTAGCCCTACCCGTTACTTCCGATTCTTTAATTATTTGATATAAAAAGCCTTGGAATTTGCAGGATAGAGAGATAGAGGGAGAGGGGTGATCAATATTAGGTATGACGGTGAAAATATAAGAACACATCCCTAATGGGTATCTGATGGTGGAAGCGGAGAGTAGCATGAACGAGGGTATAATTTAAACTAATTTACTCTGTCAATCCTCATTCGCGTTCACTGGTTATCGGCAAGGAGAAGACCGCGCGAGGGTGATAGAGAACATACTATAGACAGGATTGGTCACACATTTGCATTTTAGCTAAAGTACTCATAGTGTGTACAATTGTAAAATAATCACGGGAAACGTTTGGTTTATGTTGATTTTCATGGACTATTAATCTGCACACGCATATGTTAAGTGTCAGCTGAGCGTTTACCCTGCGTATTTAGAAACTCAAGCTGCGGATTTAAATTTGATTTATGCTGGGCATAGGCTATACGTTTGGTGTCAATACACAATGTGTAACTGAGCCTTGAGACGAGTCTATCCAGGGTCCTGCTTCTATTAGCAATGAATCTGAAACAAATTTTAGAATACTGTGGTGAAATTACTCCCAGCCAATCAGATGCGCTCATTTATAGCGGTCAGTATTATGTAGCACTTTATTTGAATACTTTAATTTATTGGCCAGAAATCTGCCAGGGTCGAGGCAATAATTATAAATGCTACAAATTTTGTTCTCAAATGTTCTTATCGATCTTATCTATTTATTTATTAATATGCTCATGAAATGCTACTCATATATTCATCTATTTATATTCCCATCAATTTATTCATTTATCCATCCATTTGTTCCTTTGATTATCTATTCATATATTCATTTATTAACCCACTCATCTATTCATGTATTCATCTATTCATTTGTTCACCTTCTCATCTATTCATGTATTCATCTATTCATCTATCATCTTTTCATCGATTCGTTTATTTATTTATACATTTATTCATTTAATCGTTTATTCGTTTATTATTCGTTTATTCTTGTATTCGTGTTTCTTTTTTGTTTATTCGTTTATTTATTCTCCATTGATCAAAATATTTACTGATAATATGAAATCCTCATTAGGGTGACGCTTTAAAGTTTGAATAAATAATAAGGGCATGTGACCCTTTGAAAATGATAATTTTAGTTAAAATTTCAGATGCAATATATACAATTACAAACTTGTCCGATCATCCTTTTTCATTATATATCCCGAATTTTCAAATAATGTGAGGGTACATTTTGACTCTTTCATTGTATAACCAAGCCCAGATGAATGGATCGCTTTTTCTGATTAACACTGAATGCGGATCAGATGGGGAGGGAATAGGGATGGAGGCAACATAATTATCGCGGATGATTTCTCTGCCTGCTATGTCGGTTCAAGGCAAGCACGACACTCTACGATGACATCGCAACATCTAATCACTATAGGCAGTCTTATCACAACATTGAGATCGCAGATGGGTTTTATTTCTGATCTCAATAAGGAAAGTATGTTATGATTATAATAACGGATATGTGCATGGTTTAATGTATTTATGGTTTATTTTAAATAATTATCATCACGGCGTTGCATGATTAAGGAGGTGTTGTTCAAAAGTTGCAATTGGTCGCAAGTTGCAGTTGATCGGAACGTGCCAATCAAAATCATTGTTTTATGCGCGTTTTCTTAAATGCGCATACCATGCACAAATGAAAATGCGCGTTACAATTTGCAAAGTTGCAGTTGATTTGCAATTGATTTTGAGCAATACCCCTAGGTGTCGTAAATGCACTACCATTGTCAGAAATACGGGGAGAGTTTATTAACCCTTTCTGTTCGTTCTTCTTACAGTTACCCTGTCCATGCACACTACGGAAAAAAGTTAACAACGGATGCAAACCCTTCACGAAAAAAATGCAATGTGGGACAAACACCCTTTTGAAGTACATGCTCAGCAAAAACAAAAAGTACATAGATGATTTGATTTGATTTGATTTGATACATTTATTTAAACACGGTTAAAAACCCAGTTCAGCACATGCTGTTTTCCAATGGGCCGTGCAGTAAAAAGGATGCAAGTTTCTAAATGAGTCTTTTATTAGTCATGCGTGACGACTCTCTGTTGTGATATTTGATAATGTTGGCTGATGATCATTTACCCATGACAGAAAAGAAATAAAAGAAACATGAAAATACAATTTTGATACTGCAAAAAGCACATTTTTATAATACTATGCTCAGTGAAACATATCAATATGTATGATATTCACGGATGTTGTTAATGAAGGGATAAATAAATTTTGGGATCCAAATCCAATATGGAAAGGATGTCCTTCCATGATTAGGAGCAAGTTACTTTTTTTTAAATAAATAAATCCGAAGCACACTCAAGCATGAAATAGTCATCAGGGAGGTGTTTCACCAAGTCGTTCTTAAAGTTACGCACAACTTTACGTTCGATTGGTATCAATTCTTGCGCTGAATATGCGCAATATTATGAATCATTACGCGCAAGAAAGGATACCAGTCGAACGTAAAGTCGTGCGTAAAGTCTTTCTTATCTTGGTGAAACACCTCCCAGGTTCAAATTTCACGCAAACTCGAGAGACAATATTCATCCAAATTCTGACCAAGTTACAGCTTCAAAGCGATCCACATACCAAAAATGGAAGTGATTTATTTGGAATGACCCAAATTGAATAAAACATCCGAACATTATATCAGCAACAGTGTGGGATAAAATGCGCCTGAAGCTACAACTGAACTTTCAAATTTCGCTCCTGTGAGTTTAAAACGGATGCGTTATAGCATTAACAAGAGAACACAATGCCACTTGTTGGTATAATATAATTGCTCTTTTGATATCAAGTTCCATTTAGTTTCGACATGGGATTAATTGAGAACTATTTCCGTCAAGTTAAATTTAATTCAAACCAATTTCTGAAAGCCACAGCCAAAAACCGTGTCATTATATACATTACGTTTCTTGAGGAGCAAATTAGGTTAGTATCTTTTTCGGAGAATAAATAGTGTCACGGTACAATACAATTTGCACTCAATAATTTAGACGAATAATGGCCTTTTTACACATTTCAAAAGTGTTAAAACCAACATCTGAAATTATGCATCCAAAATATATAAACGTATAATTTTTGGAGAGATGCCGCTTCAGACATGATTACTTTGTGAGCTGCGGTAAAAAAATATTCACATATTTTGATTTTCCAATATGCATGCAAAACAATTTTATAATACATCGGATCGTTTTAGATCAATTTCTGCATCCTAACCATTACTAATCTATACCTTTAATGTGTAAATTTACCACTTGTGTAGGTAGTCGCTGCTTCAAGCTTTCAAATGTAAATTCATTTTGTTAGGATGTACATAATTGATCGAAACGAGTGACTATCACCGCTTCCTCTGATTTCAAAAGCAATAAATAATTAAAATTATGTTCGAGTAAACTTCTAACCTTGTACTCGCAAATAATTTTCCGTTGTAAATATTTTTGTTTTTAAAGCTGCAAAATGGAATACATGTACAGGCCAATTGCACGAAAATGTCTTAGCTATCCTCTTCTTTTTAAGAATTCTGTTCCACCCTCATAACATAGACGTATCAACTGTTATGTCTATGTTAAGAAGCTGACACAAGACGTTAACACGTCTCAGCAAAGAGAGGATATATGAGACCATTTTGTGCAATTGGCTACTGGTTATCAATTTCAACTCAAATATATTAAAGCATGGATTGTCAAATCTTTTTATTCAGTATGTTTATCTAATTTGCATGATAAATCAATAACCCGTTTTATGAAGAGTAATACAAATTCTACAAACTACTCTGCCTTTCGTTTTTAATTGACATACTTGTCCCATGTTTTTTTTCCATAAAATAGTGATGATGGGTCTCTTTTCATTTAATCTCACAAACTCATTTATCAAATTCCAAATGCGATAATTTTATCATCTGATTAAAGTTTGAAAAATAAAACGACAAAAACTACTCGAGAAAAATGACAAAAGCTCTCAAAATAATGTGTGTCATTTTCTTTTGTTTGGGGGGGGGGGGGGAGGGGTTAATAGATATAAATCTATAAAGGTTTTCTTAATTTTTGTAATGTTCAAGAATGAAGTTAAAGTTGATTTCATATACACTGTATTACATTTTCAACCTGCACCATTTCTACACACCTTAATATGAGTCTTAAACAATAAATTCCTTTGTATTTCGGGTCAAGGTCATGTTCTTGTCAGATCACTAGATTTCGGTCTAACCAATACCCCAGGATTATGATATCATTATCACCTTTCGGTCTACCTTTCTCTGCCCGACCGCTCGCTTGTCATCGCGAGGTAAATTACAGTTAACAAATTATAGGATGTACAAAGTTTGTTAGAATAAAATCGAAATTATCGCAAATTGAAAAAAAAGAATAACAATTTTTGGGGAAAACTAATAGAGATGCATGTCTTTAAAGGTCTTTATTGTATTTTGTATTTTATTTTGTATTTTATTTATTTAATAATAAAATGCTTTTCATGAAAAGCATTTACTGCAATACTATTCAATAAGATGAGCATACTAGTAGAAAAAACTCTTGAAATTGACTATCTTTGCTTTGAAAAAATGATTTCATCCATTTTTCAACCTGCACCATTTCTACACACCTTAATATGAGTCTTAAACAATAAATTCCCTTGTCTTTCGGGTCAAGGTCATGTTCTTGTCAGATCACTGGATTTCGTTCTAACCAATATCACAGGATTATGATATCATTATCACCTTTCAGTATACCTTTCTCTGCCCGACCGCTCGCTTGTCAACGAGCGGTAAATTACAGCGCATACCCAAAGCCGCTGCCGCAACACCTTGGAAGGACTACGATGATTGAGGATCAATCCAGCCGTGACCGCCCCGATTAGAACTGCAAGCGTTGGGGTAGGAGAACGGTAACTTTTTTTAATACAATTTATATATCACGACTTTGACTTTCTCTTTATAATTTCGTTGGCATAACTTGCCTATCTAAAGGTTTTACAATAAAACTTTAATCTGTTTCTTTTCAGTTGCTTTTTCTAAATTTAAAAGAATTTGATTTTAATTTTCCGCCCATGTATATTTGATTAGCTAGTTTATTGATCCGTATTATCTTAGCATTGTGGTGCAGTGGTTCTGACTCTCTATTTTCAACCAGATGGTCCTGGTTCGAGCCTCACCCATGGCGCTAATTTCCTTCAACAATAAATTTATCCACATTGTGCTGCACTCTACCCAGGTGAGCTGATTCGATACCTGAGAGAGAAACAAGGTCTGCTAAAGGAGGAGGGCTCACGGTAGTCATTTGGTTGCCGACATTTTGTGGTAGGTCATTTAACCAGACACCGATCCCGACAACCCGACAACCACTGCGCGGGGGAAAAGAAGGGAGGTAAAGTTTATAAACTCACCCATTGGTAATAGGTAACACTCTGTAGTCTACAAAATCTAAATTTTTGGCCACAATGAGTTCACACATGACACATGCAGGGATCGTCTAATGTTAAAAAACCCCAGACCTTCTAGTCATACCGAAGGACCATTTTTTCGGCCAATTTTACCGACGCGTGACGCCTCTCGACATTGGCCATTATTTGTCGCACGTATGGCGGAAGACTTTGACTTCTATTTTCTGCGGCACGTGACCGTTTTTCTTCACAAGAAGGATAGATAGCCAGATTTGTTGCCTATCGATTGTGCAACTGCTGGGCGGTTAACATGAATAATGGGAAATTGGTCAGTTGTCGAGCATTAACCCCCTGGTCACCGAAACTAGTAGATCGGCGAGACTCAGTTTCATGACTTTAGATAATTCTAATTTTCTATATACAAAAGATTTATCTCGGCATTCGGTCTCCATGTTTCGACAATTCTGCGTGTTTTGGCTGTGTCAATGGTCTCTATCTAGGCTAGTGTTAGCAAAGATGCTGATCAGACACCGACAAGATATCGGATGGTCAGGGAATGATCAGGCTACTGTCACAAATTCAGAAAGCAGTCTGTTCAATACTGAACGATTATAATTTTGACCGTACATCGATCGATAGCTGCTCAGGAACCTCTGCATTCTAGGGAATCGCCCGATTGCTGATGAAGTTTTAAAGTTAAAGAATTTTCTCCAAAGTTTTACCAGTGCCTGACCAGAATGCCTAGCCGACCGAAATACGTTTTATGTGCCGGGCGCCTGTCGCCCAAGTACCGATCTAATCGAGCTGTTTCCACAAATAGATTTTGGTGAAATGATTTAAAGCCCGCTAGATCTAATGCTGTCGAGCATTTGCTACGAGGTCACCATTTGCTAGTTTGGGTGATCTGTTGGTAACTGGTCGATGACCGGTAGGCAATCGAGACACGTCTCTCGCTAAAGCTTCGGAAATTTTTCTCTAGCACAATTTAGTCAAATCAGACAGCGTTCTGGGCAGCACCTACTCGATTTCATGTAGCTAGAGGGCTCTAAATAAAAATAAAAGAAATAAAAGAATAGGTTAAAAAAAGGTCGGATATTGAACGAAAATCGACAGGTCATCGCAAAGTATTTACAGCCTGGTTGATGGGTAAATGCCATCACTGACCGCCCAGGCTACAAATCGGTTGGTTATTTGTTAGCATAGCTTTACGACTCTTCGTACTCACGTTAAAAAAATCGATCGGCCGTCGTTATGGTCATGACCTAAATCGCGTTAGACCGACCCTGGAGTCCCAGTAGCCGCCATCTAACATGACATTAGGGTTTGCTAGCGTCCACATTAATCGATCGGCCCTCTATTTACAAATGCTTGATCTGCCCCTATTTTACACTTTATTTTTTCTATCTTTCACCTCCTACATCTTCTGCTAGCTGACCCATACATTGAACTAGAATGACTCGTATGACAAAAAATGTTGACAAATAAAACATCATTTTCAAACGTTTTAACTCATATTTTTTGGATTCCCCCTGACACGAGTGTTCCCTTTCCACTAATTCTTGTAATTGGCCCATCCAGATTAGATGTAACAAAAACGTTGACATTCTTCCAATTGGCGCTGTTCCATTTCTTTAACGTGTTTCCTTCAGTACACTCTACGCCCCACCCATTCCATGTAAGTTCGTTAAGCCAGACGAATTGCTGAGACGATACAGACAAATAGTTCCCTTAACACTCCGCATAAAACTTAGATAGCATAATTGCTTCGGACTTAAACATGATTTTCTAATGATGGTTACAAATTTCCTCGATTTAGGTTAATTGTGGGCGATAAGTTGAACCCGGTCATTTTGCCCTGCGGGTATTCTATTAAGTTATGGCTGGTTTCTTAAGAAAGACTGAAATATGATATTGGGTTCTTTAAACATGTTAAAATACTTTTCTTCTTAATCACTAAGCAAAAATAATGATAAATACAAAGCGAAACAAAATCACCACTTGGTCTTGCAGTCATCTTTATATTAAGATCAACATAATTTAGCCACCCTCTCAACAACAACCCTACAAAATAAGACGACAATGACCCACATCATCATTTAACACCGGCGAACAAACAAAACGCAATAGGCTCAGATTGACAGGTTGTTTGAAATATTATGATGATTAAGATGAGGTTTCCACGTGTGAGATTAACAACAGCTCTGGGAGACGTTTGGCCAACATTGGCAGGCGCAAACATGTGTATACAACAATCGGGAGTCTTCCACATTCGGCGTTTGTCTAGCGTTTCCTCTGTGTTCTCAAGCGCAAAGGGACAGTACAATGAATAAAATTAATAAAACTAGGCAACCATTGGCTATGGATGAAGATTTATAAACGATGAAGGCCGGTTTACATCACCGACTGAATGCTCCTCAAATCTGCCCCTGAAGTTCACGTCGAAAGTTCTGTAGGATATGGAAGTGGCTAGGCCCTGCCCCTAGCAATTAAACTCCCTGCCCACTAACCATCGATGGCGTGTGCACCTGCTAGAAGCTTGTAGACCAACCAGAAACCAATTTTGTCAAGTTTCGATGGCTCTCCCGCCCTCTTTCATTCAGAGCGGATAAGAAACGAAGCTCATGTCAGTCTTCAACAAATCAAAAGTTATAGTTGCCAATAATTAGGCTTTCTAGCATAATTGTGACCCTTCTAGCATCTAGCTATCATTTATGCTTTGCACCATTTGTTAATAATTCGAGAAAATCTACCATAATTTTATTCAATCTAGCATGATTTTTGATAGGTCAACTTATATAAAACATTATTTCCTTGAAGACATAATTTCTTCCGGTCCCTATTGATTGGCGAAGGGAGGTGAACAAGTAATACATTAGGATTTATTTCGTCTGTTCGCTTGTTAGTTCGCTGGTTAAATGAAATGTTCTTTTGCATATTAGTTCCCGATCTAGCATAATTTTGAGATCCCATCTGGCATAACTGATAAATTGTTCTGGCAATAATGTCAAACACACTCTCAAGCTCAGTTCTAATAAGTTTCAATATCATATTGCATCTTATAGGCTGATCGTATGCTATCATATTTCTTCATTCTTGATCACGTTTTTGTTGTCTGTCATTTCTAAGCAGTTGCTGATGAACCAAAGGACAAAATTAACCACTGAAATTCAGGCTTCCTGAAAAACACTAAACCTAACATCTATAGCGAGGATGATGAGGCTGATTGGTAATAATGAAACGTCAAAGCCATTTTCATCACTGTCGTCATCGTTATTATCGTTATTATCATGACTCTTGTCATAATCACTACCGTCACCATAATTACACTGTGTATAGACAATGACCAATGGGATGATAAGGATGGTGATGGTAATGGTGATGATAATAATGATGGCGATGATGATGATGGTGATGATGATGATGTTGATGATGATGATTATGATGTTGCCGACGACGATGATGATGATGATGATGTTGACGACGACGATGATAAGGATGGTGATGATGATGATGATGATGATGGTGGTGACGATGATGATAAGGATGATGATGATGATGATGTTGATGACGACGACGATGATGATGATGATGGTGATGGTGGTGGTGATAATGATGATGATGTAGATGATGATGTAGATGATGATGATAATGATAATGATTACACAAAAAGAGGATAATATAACGATCGTTGTAATAGCATAATGGTAAATAAAAATAAAAAGCGAAAACAAATGTGTAACATAGTCGTATTGGGGAGGGGGACTTAGGGGCCCTTAATCCCGAGATATGCAAAGTGGTAGGACGAGGCACATAAAGCTAAAAAGGAGGTGTGTAATTTCACGAAGGCGGGTTTTTTTTTTGGGGGGGGGGTTGGGTGTCGTCATGGGGAGGGGTGCAAAATTAAACAACTTGTCGGGCCAGTTTGTAAGCTGCAAAAAGAGGACAATGAATGACAATCACAACAAGGATAAATGAAAACCAGTAATTTCGAAAACTTGGTTTCAGTGGCTGTCATGCACAAAGCAAAACTCCGACAACAAAAAGATGGAATCCAGTGTTAACCATGTTAACCGGAAAGGTGTTTCTTGGCATAGAATCTACTCACATCAAAAGACCCATGGAAGAAATAGTATCGACATGGAATGTCGGTCAATGCTAATAAATGCTTATAAATGAATAATTGTACCCGGCAGACTGGTAGGATACAGTGCTTTATCGAAGACAAATGCCGAGGAATTTGATACCTGTTTTATTCATTCTTTATTGAAAATTCGTTATTGTTCATATTTTCAGAGGAGCTTCCAACCTTGATTAGATTTAAAGAAGATGATAAAAAGACTCATTAGGTTTACCTCCACCACAGACTGTTGTAGTTTTTTTTTTCTTCTTTTTAATCCTGTATGTCTGATATACAAATGAATTATTGTTCGTACCATGTATATTTTGTCGTTCACGCAAATACCCCATTCAGATCTACAGCGTTAAACCAGGGAATTGGGATTTTAAAATCTAAAATCCCAACTCCCTGGTTAAACCACTTTAACAGAAACCAGTCTAACATACATGGGTTTAACGCCAGGTCTGAACGATAAAAGCGGTCACGAAGTTGGTTGGGAAATCCGCTCCGTGAAAGTAGATTTTTGTGACCAGAACCAGTTCAGACGGTAGTTTGAACGTTAAAGACTCGTAAAGCGGCGGCATGAGTAGTTTTCAGGTGAACTTAAAACGCTCACATGAGTTAAATGTTTGGGAGAGCGTATAGCAAGGGTCCCGCGAAGAACGTGACCAACTGTTTATCCATTGTCATAGCAACAAGACCACTTCGCACAAAGTGGACTTGAAATTCATGCCGCGGGACTCTAGTTTGAACGGTACACAAACATGACAATTGGTTTTCCGACCCTGGTATGGAAATTAGTTTAGTGGCAGTCGCTTTCTATGATATAATACAGTTTCTCACTGATCCTGTCAGCCTGTTTAAATATATTTGAATAAAATGTTAAATCGAATAAAAAAAACTAGGTATGAACGGGTTCAAATTTACGAGTATACGGGTCAATCGTAGACATGGTAGACTTAATGGATCCTCCAATGCTAAATTGAATGTTCAACTCAATGTAATAAGTTTAGACATAGGAATGTATGTTGATTAATGATGCCGCTTCTTAGGGGAAACATCACATTTCTTGGCTCCCGACTCTGATCATATATCAGTTACAAGATCTTTATTGCTCCATCATTTAATTCGTTATGTGTTCGATGTTTTATGGATGTTATCATGCCTCTCTCTAATGCGAGTTGTATGTTCTTCTAAACATTAACACTTAATTTGGGGAGTTTTTATTTCATTTTCAGTAATTGTTCTTGATATGGTGCGTGCAAAGTCAGATCGATGAAATAGGAATATAAAGAATGTGATATTGAGTTTGACATCCGTCTTTAATCCTCTTTTTTTTTTTTGTTGTTCGTTTGTAAATGTTCTTTTGAAATTAATTTGCTCTACAACTAAACAGAGAATTCGTATATATAAAAGGGATCGAAGCAGCTTGTACAAAATTCGTAAAATATTCGCTCGAATTTCAATCAAATTTCATTCTTTAAAAAAATCACTTTCTCTCGAATAAAGTTAATCTCTTATCATTTTTAGAGAAGAGATAATCCCATTTTTCCCCGTGAAACTAAAGTAATAATAATGATATGATAATATCTCTTATTTACCCAGGGGAGCCACTTTCAGCTGTGAGCTGTTCTTCCAGCAGGCCCGACATAACATATTGTTATTATTACCCTTCTCCATTCTTAAATGCCGCGCGCCTGGCAAGAAGGAAGATGGTCCCATTTTTATAAGTCTTTGGTATGACTCGGCCGGGGATCGAACCCACGACCTTCCGTTCATGGGGCAGACGCTCTACCACTGAGCCACACATGTCCGGTTATAGTGGTTCTTCACATAAGCGCCTCCCTTTTATTTTTCCCTTTTAAACATATAGGGGGCCTATACTTGTGGACTCTCAGGTCATTTGCTGGATAAATGAATTACTGGATAAATGAAGTCACCTGCTTTTGATTATTTGGAGTCTTTTGTAAATGTTTTTTTACGAGATTGAAGTAAATAACTTGAAAATAACTTGAAAAAATGAAAAAAAAATCGAAGTTGCAATTTTTTCGACCAACAAACCAACTACATGGGTACATACGGCAAATATCCCCCAAACACACACACACACACTCTCTCTCTCTCTCTCTCTCTCTCTCTCTCTCTCTCTCTCTCTCTCTCTCTCTCTCTCAGTCTCTCTAGTCGGTCAACTGAATAATTAAGGCATTTTTACGTAGGTGTCTTGCAAAAAAAAAAAGAGGAACAACAACTTCGATATTCTTTTAAATAAATAAAAAAAATATCCATGCCTCCCTTTCCTCCTTTTTTCTCCTTGTCCCCACACAAACTTCGCACTGGCACAAACACACACATACATACACACACACACACCTACACACACACACACACACACACACACACACACACACACACACATACACATCCACAGTATACATAAACAAATGCTCATACATCCTTTATCCCTACTATCTCTCTCCCCCTTTCTTCAGTTTTGCTTCCTTATTCTATCAATATATTCTCTACATTTCACTTTCCTTCTGTCTATCTTCTGAAAGAACCCTTTTCTTTTAGAAGCTTCTTTTAATTGAAGAAAGTTGATCCGTTGTTTGCACAACTTTACTGATAAACTCTCTTCAATTATTCTTCACCATGATGAACCTCTTAATAATCTACATAATACGTTCTACATTTGCACATCGTGAGACAACTGATCAACTCTCTTCAATAATACTTTGAGACTCTTTCAAACCAAGTTTTCTTCTGATTGTTTGGCAATAGAGGTGAACACCCAGATAGAATTTGATTATAAACGACTATGATATGCAATGATGATATGGCACATACTTGTAAACAAAGCGTTATGACTAGACCGAAACTAGCAAATTATTTGAATAAATGCAATTATAAAGTGACAGAAGGCGTTTATTTCACCGAGTCGGTAGGTCGCACCCATTTTAAATACACACTGCAAAAGTTCGATAATCCGTGATTAAATACATAAAATAATGATTGTATGCCCTTTCGCACTTCTTATTCCATCATTGATAAATTCAACAAAAGAATTAAGGCGGTTTTGTTAAAAGGACTGACTAATAAAAGGATGCATCAACATTATAGTACCAATCTAGGCTAAAAAAAAATATGAATAAAACCCACAAGGCCCTCAAACTACAAAATACAAAAACAGAAAAGTGGAAAAACACAGAAAGGGCAATTTTTTAAGTTATTAGAAAAAAGAGAAAAAGAAAGAAAACATGAGGCTCATATTAATAATAATATACTGCGCATTTCACTTGTACACTATAAAATTATTGTATTTAAAAGATAATATAGTTCGCATTCATTAAAAAAAAAACTTCTTCATGAGAGCATATTCATAAAAGTATGCCAATTAAGTTTGATTGTGTAAACCAGTCCAGCACATATCACGTGACCTCGAGATCTCATAGTTACGTTTGAATAACAAATACTGGGTTTCCAAAAGGCAATGCTTCCCAAATGTGATTAATGTTGTTCAGATGGTAGAAATATTTAGTACAAATGAAAAGATTCACTTTCCTCGAAAGGATTTTTTTCCCTTTTCGTGCAATATAGCTTGTTTTATGCGAATGACGTCACCGTATTTACAGATTTACATCCAATTATAAATATTAGTATATTTGTGTTTTTATTCAGTGAATTCGTTACAATCACATAGATCATTGACATATTTTGGCCAATGAATCAATTAATACAATTAGATCAAACGATGATTATATTAACAAAAAAAATAATTCAAAATGATTTAGATATGTTGTATAATTCATTGGATAAAATCTTGCATTGAGAATGTGTCCGATACGCATTGAAACAATTTGGCAATCTGCAAAAGATTACAATGTGAAAGCAACCAGAACACATTGATCTTGTTCAGGAATAAATTGTTGACATAGCTCAAAGGGACAACATCTTGCAACAATAATTATCCTCTCTGCATTGGCATACCCAGATCTTCCCCAAGCATCCAAGAATTTTCACCCGAAATTCAATCCCGCCAAAAAATCAGTTTAAATTAGGACCACTCCTCGTCTGCTCACAAATCGGTATCGCGGTGTAATACAGCGGGATCAGCACACGTGCGAGATGAAATAAAGAGTATCAAACCATTGCTTGATACCTCCCCAATCCAGCAATTTAAAATGGCAAAATAAAAGGATTATAAGAATTATGATTCGGTGAGAAAATGTCTTGATTGTGAAGGCTTACCCGTTTTGTCACAGATTTTTATCACCGGTGTTCATTTGGCCTCGTCGCGAGGTTCTTCGGCAGGGATTCCGCCTGTCATCCGCTTCCACAAATCGGCGGGAGTTTTTATTTTTCTCTCACTTTTCACTTTTCAGGACCACAAATCCCACTCAAAATCAGATGTAGATGGATAGAAAGGCGCATCCGAATCTGCCGATGGCAAGCTATTTAATCTTTGCCCGACGATGAATCGGTGTTTGGATCAAAAGCAGGTTTGATCAAACTTTTGTTTTGAATCATCCGCCGCATATCTAAGGATTTCATGCGGATTTATCAGATCGAAAAGAAAGAAATAAGAGAAAATGTAACAATAAAGACCACACCTATTTTTCGCACCATCATGACAGATTCTGAAGGGGGAAGCGAAGGAACCTAGACGGCTAGCTTCCGGCGTCAGTTCGTCTAACGTTCATACAGGTATAAAAGAGTGGGAGGGGGTTAACCTTTCTATACTCGTCGCTGATTGGTGCGTTTAACTATGTCTATTCCCAAGACGCATGAAACACGGGCTGTGATTGATGGAATTTCTGTTTGATTGACAGCAGGTGAGACAGCCATCGAAACTATGCGACGTACCACTGTTTTCCACCCCGTTCCAGATTATTTCAATTTTCTTTTAAATGTTACGCCGATCATCATTTCGTTCGTGTTTTTGCTGTCATTGTTTTTTTGTGGAGATTCTTCAAAGAAAAATGGGGGATTTTGAGGAGGGGTATCGAGGGGATTAAAAATAAGATACGTCCTAAACCTGGAAGTGGGTCCTCTTGAGGCATCAATGAGAATGAATAACCGTTATGGTCAAATGAGTATGATTTATTACTTTTGAAATGAGTAATCTTGTAAAGGCGTTACCTTTTCTGTTTTACCCCTGTACCTTATCCACCTTCTACCCCTCCATCTCTCACTCTCGATTTCGTGTAACCTATTGTTCTATCTTTGTTTTATTCTACCTTTCTCTTATTCTACATTTCTCTACCATTTTCTCCTATTTGTCTTCCTCTGCTATCCCTTCTTTCATCTACTTCTTATTAGCTGATTCTCTTCACGGTGTTCATCTTCGATCCTCCTCTTCCTCCTCCCCCTCCGCATCATCGTCATCATCATCATAATCATCATCATCATCAGCATCATCATCATCATCATCATCATCATCATCATCATCATCATCATCGTTATCATCATCGTCATCATCATCATTATCATCATCATCACCACCATTACCATCATCGTCATCATCATCATTATCATCATCATCACCACCATTACCATCATCATCATCACCATCATCATCATCATCATCACCATCATCATAATCATCATCATCATCACCATCATCACCATCATCATCATCATTATCATCGTCGTGATCGTCATCATCGTCATCATCATCATCATCATCGTCGTCATCATCATCATCATCATCATCATCATCATCATCATCATCATCATCCCCATCATTGTTATCATCATCATTATCGTCATCACCTTTTTTTTCTTGTTCCCCATTTTCCCTTCTACTTCTTCTTCACCCCCTCTTCAATCGCAGTCTTCTTCCTTTTCTTCTTCACCATTCCTTTTCTTCGTGTTGTAATTACAAAAAGTCATGAACCTGGCGCATATCGGGGAGGCAAATTTTCACTTGTTAATATTTTTCTCTCTCTCTCTGTCTCTCATCTATATATCTATCTATCTATATCTATTCATCTATCAATCTATATATCTATCTACGTTATCTCTATCTCTATCTACATCTTTCTCTCTAACTTTCTCTATCTTTCTTTTTCTTTGATCCTTTCTCTCCATCTTTCTCTTCCTCCCCTCCCCTCTCTCTCTCTCTCTCCCTGACAATCACAATTCCACGATACTTGCACTCCATCTATCTCCGCTCCGCCGGGAGCCTCCCAGAGTTGTCACCGGTTATTGTTTAGCTTCGTCATGTAATGCACTCTTTGATTACAACCATTGAATTAATAGGGTGAATGACACTCATCTCTTACCAAATAATTTATAGTTATTTCTCTTACTTTTTAAAAGATTACTTTATCTCATAAGGCATTGGCCTTTACCAAGTCCAACATCTGTATCAATTTTTTTGTATTCATGTTTAGTGTATAATGAATTTTTATCGATTCATTTTCTTAAGTTGTAAAGTATATTGGTATTTTTTCATATACAAATGTTTTTTATACCAAATGTGAAAATAAAACTGTTTCCTCTGTCATATAAAAAATACTCATCACTATCAACGAATTGGTAGATATAACAACCTTGCCCTTGCATGCATAATGGACGCATTAAAGTACTTTGAAGCTCACGATAACCATCAGTTTAATATTGATCTCATTTTATTTAAAATGTTCGTGCTGTTTTCCATTTCTAAGCACATGATAAAAACAAATACAAAAGACGCAAATACGTCGATTTAAATTAAAAGAAATCTATTATTTTATAAAATGTTGTTTTAACTTGCTTTGAAAGCAATTGCATGTTGCTATTATTGTTTCTGTATGTACGGTTATGTTTATGTATCTATATTTGAATTTGTAACTTACATATGATAAATTGTTTGCATTTATTATGTAATAATCATTTTGGGTTTGCTTTAAAAACACGTTAATTCATGGATTAAATTGTTTTTCAGGATATGTTTTATGTTGTAACCTTTCGTTATCAAATGTAAGCATCCATTGTAATTGTAATGTTTATTTATCTAATAAAGGAGCCCTGTGGAAGGGTTAAATAAAAAGGAAAAAAATAAAGAAAAATTGTCTTTTTTTTATTTACATCTTCGGACATGCACGAATGTTCAAGGTAAAATAATTGGTCTTTACAATCTCCCCAAAGCAGAATGTCTAGAGCGTTCAACAGAAAGTAAATATGTTTATACTTACGGTGACCTACATTTTCTACAACGTGAATGGTTATTGTTTTTCGCATTGTGAAACAGTAGATATGTGGTTCGTAATCATGTCGCTTATTTCGAAATGTAAATAGGTCCAACTAAATAATTATGTCACTCTATGCTAGTCTTGAAACAATAACAGAACAATTCTCGAAATCGAAATCCTTCCTCTTTTTGTCCAAATAAACACAGAGGGAATGGTTATTTTCGTATTTACATGTATTTCATTTCGGTTCCTACCAATTTGTCATCAGATGCAGATAATAAAGAGAGGAAAAGGCGCGTAAAATGCACACCATATTTTGCGTCATGTGTAAAGCATTACGTGATGAGTGTAACTTCCGAGGCACGATGGAGGAGAGATGTAGGCCTACGGTCATGGGGAGAGAAGCCAAGGAGAACCGACTCCCTCTGACCCCAATCTGCGAATTATTGGCCCAAAAGATGAAAATAAGAAATATGTGTTATGATCGATGACTAATATTGGCATTCATAGAGAGTCGATGCTTCTGTATAATGTCCTTATTTGAATCATCAATTACCTCCTGAATGAGCAAATGTATATGTCTCTTGTATTTTGAAACAGTGTATTGAAGTAATGTTTCCCTTCTTGCACTAATAATCCATACAAATAGGATGGGAATGAGGGTTGCTGAAAATTACATTCGATAAAACATAAGTTGGGGTAAACAACTAATAAATCATACAATTCTATGCTCGATCGCTTCAGCCGTTTATATTTACTTAATTAATTTCATGAGCAGATGAGTGTCACAGATAAATGGTTAAGAAAGGAAAAGAATAATATTGTTGGTAAGAGTCTAAAAAGGAACTGCTTAAATGCTTATCCATTTTCACTGCAACGTGCAATCTATCATGTCTATGGGGAGGAGAAGAAGAAGAGGAGGGGAATGTAGGAGAAGAGAAAGATATGGAGAAGATGAGGAAAAGGAGGAAGAGGAGGGGAGGAGAAGGAGGAGGAGGGTGAGGGAGAGGAGTGAGGAGGAAGAGAAGGACGAGGAGAAGAACAAAAGGTGAGAAGGGGGAGCGGAGGAGGAGCAGGACGGGAATATGAGGAGGTGGTAATGGAACAGATGAGGAGGAAAAGGAAGATGATGACGAAGACCAAAAGGGAATGCAGTATGAGGGGACGAAGAGGCAGATGATCAGGAGGAAGAGCGTTGTTAAGATGAAAAGGAAGAGGAGGCTGAAATATGAAACAGGGAGAGAGGAGAGGGGGGATGGGCGGAGAAGGAATGGGCGGCTAACTATGAATGATACACACTATGAAATTGAAATAAGGGTGCAATTTTGCACTATTAGGGATGCTATCACTGGTACAATATAGCAGCATCCATTAGGGTGGAGATAATGTGCCCTTATGGTGCCCTAGTGCTATTCTAAAAGTAAAACTCTTTGATCCTTTGTTTGATTTAACACAATAGATTTGTAATGCCCGTAATATAATTATAATAATCAAAAGGCGAATAGGAGGATGGGAGGGAGAGAAGGGGGGTAGGTGGATAGAAGTCAAGAATACGTCACTCTGGATCTCTCTCTCATCACCAGTAATAAAGACTGTATTTGTCAATTGATGCAAGACGGTGCAAGCCTACCGCTAATCCAGACCCAATGTCACACATCTCCCGTGTAGGATTCCAACCCTCTGGGCCGTGATGGCATCTCAACCATATTATCATTGCAAATATGATATCATCTCGGACTTTCTTCAGTATTGTTCTTAGGAAAATATGCAATGGTTTTGGAGGCGCGGGTCTAGGTTTTGTAAAGGGGAGGGGCAAAATCTGAAGCCCTCACCAGTCGTGTATATGATAACAACTAAACAAGAAATGTGAACTTTGGGTGGGGGTAGCTTAGAAATTCAACTGGTCAGTAGAAACAATAAACACAAGGGAGATCCAGTGTTTCTCCTCTCTTCTCTGGGAATGAAGGGGGTATCAGTGCTTTTACATGCACGCACCGTGGGGGAGGGGGGGGGGGG
>BQKZ01003529.1:0-15872 GCA_036244855.1 Temnopleurus reevesii
TAGAATAGTCGTCAGTTGACAACATGAAATTGAATTTTAGTGAAGAGTTTTGCATGTATGATTTTGTTAAAACATTACAACATGTATGTCGAACGGATAAGCTAGTTCATTTTTCCTTGCTCAAACGCCATTGGAATGTTTAACAAATTTTTCAGATAAATCAATCATCAAATTGCCCTTCCGGGATAGTCTTTATATTTAAACTAAATCAAATCGGTAACGAAATTTCCCGCCTATTTATAGCTTCTTTCGGAGTTGAAAAAAAACCCGTTACTACTACATAAAATATTTTCGTTCTGTCCCCTTTTCACTGGCAAAGTAAAAAGACAGGGCCTCATAAGATTATCCGATTCTATTTATCCAGATGGATGTTACACACCCAAACGTTTTGAGGTTCTGATCATGGCGTATATCGGTACAAGCATGATGTTTGCCATGCGCATCAATGTCAGTGTGACGATGGCTGTGATGACGAATGCTTCATACACAACCACGACTGATGACCCTAATGAAACAGTGGAAACGTGCCGTGCATCCAACAGCTCACATGACGATGAGAACTATCAGGTGCGTTTACATTATGAGATGTAATGTCATTTTTTTTAAATAAATGTTAAAGGTAAACCAAAGGCCTTATCTCAATTCAATATGGAATCGATGCATACCGACTATGGTGCACGTGGAAGGGTCTACAGGAAATCACTACACATGTAGATAAAGACTGCAGTTGAGTACCTCGCAACACTTGAAGCAACCCTTTGTAGTTGCAATTTTGCAACTCTCCCTCAGGTTGCAATATTTTACAAAATAAAATAACATTGCGGCAGCGGTGGGATTCGAATTCATGTCATTACAGACCGCTTCATTCCAAGCCAAACGCTTTAATGACAGAGCAAGATGTTTCCGATCAGTGGATTGATTTGTAAGACATTGAACGTCGACCCAGCATCTATGAACAGCGGCTACTCATTTTGAGATGGACGACATTCCAAAGTTAATATCGGTCAAAGTATCTGATTGAGCCCTATATGAAACGTCTGATGTCCTAATGTACATCGGTCAATAAGAGTGGTTAATAACAAATAATTCTGTAGAGCATCCGGCTCAGAAATAATGCGATGCCTTAAGGCGTAGATTAAATCGCGCAACTGTCATGTTTTTTAAACATTTTGAAAAATATTGGGTCGTTATTAAATGGTAAAATTTTTACCTTTCTTCTATATTTCTTAGTGTTTGCGACATTCAATGGAGATAACCATATTTTAGGAAAGATTCAAAGACTTGTAATTATTACTATATTTGTTAGGGGGTATAAAATTAATTTCCAATGGACACCTTTAGCTGACACACATCTATATATGCGCAAACTTAGTGGAGGTTATGAAGTTTATCATAAATGTGTCTATTTTGTGTCATTTTATCAGGATGGTGGTGAATTTCTATGGTCCAGTCATGAACAAGAACTGGTACTGGCAGGCTTCTACTATGGCTATACGGTAGGGCAGATTCCTGCCGGTTGGCTGTCGGATAAGATCGGAGGAACTCGGGTCTTCGTGGTATCAATGTTCCTCTCTGCTGCGGTCAGTCTATTGAGTCCGATTGCTGCCGAAATTGGTCCTTCGTACTTTTTCGCAGTTCGGCTCTTGTGCGGCATCGGAGAGGTAAAATTGCATTATCTGAATTACATTATTACCTTGATATGATAGTTCCATATAGGTCTATAGATGCGGTTATCAATTTGAATCCCCCCTATACAACAATTGATTGAAATTTGGTTGAAAGGTTGCCAGCAAAAGTAAATCATCAAGTGATGTTTTAAACAACTATTGGGTGGGCAGTGACGTCGCCTGGTAGACATATAGAGAAATATTTCGCCCAACATTTTAAGATGTGACTTTAAGTGGGATTTTTTTTTAAATTTAATTCAGTTATCAGATACCATGGGATGGGAGGAGGGTGCAGCAAGCCTCTACTTTTTCAGATAATACGTTCAAGCCTACGGGAGTGTGTAAAAGCAACAGCTACCCACCCCATCCTCACTCACAAGCACACACATGAACACTTTCCAAAACGTCACTGGTTATCATCAGTAGATGTGAACGTATTATTGCATATACATGTAGATCGATAGCCTGATATTCAAATCGTATACTTTACAATATCAGCGTCAATATCTTATTAAAATTCTACAATAAGAAATAAAAATCGAAATGATTATAACCTGTTGGACTTGTTCTTCCGTGCTATCGTGTTCAACGCGACCCACGCCTTGCCAAATTTGGTAGTTTCGTCATCATGTCATATCGCTTGCAAGTAATAATGTGATGAACGAATACATTATTTTCTCCTTTTTTTGCATATCTTTATAAAGGTCGACTCACACCTTTGCGTTTTTAGTCTACGTCAGCCCAGCGTTTTTGGAAATTAAAAAAGCTCCCTTGACGTAGAAAGACGCAGGTCATACGACGGTNATGACCTGACTTTGTGCCCCCCCCCCCCCCCCCCCCAATCTACCAGACTTGTAAAATGGCGCATTTTATCATGCCATATACAGCAAAACACAAAGGACAGTATTATAAGATAGTAACATAAGGCTACGAACTTGTTGGAGTGACGTCCTTATAACCAATGTAAATGTTGCACAAAGCCATCACTATAAACACGATTACAATTAAACTTCTTCTTCTTTGAGATGAACGCGCGTCTCAACAGAATAATATTTGAATTGTTGCTATACCTCGGAATTTCTAATTCGTCTTCATGCAACAAGATCGACGCTTTGGCTACCGCGACTTCTTGAAAACTTGGGCCATAGATTTTCCCCGACGATGTACCATCCTCCAACATTATGATTTGACGCTTTTGGAAGACTCGATAACAGATTTTTGATATATAGTGAAATACAATAGTTTTGCGTTAAGAATAGATAGAAATATGTTTTTACGCATTTTATTGCTTGAATTATTCTCTTGATCGTTTTTTTACTCGCCAGGTTCGAAATTTGGAACGTTCATCGGGACTGTTTTATCTGGATATATATCTAGCGTAGACCTGCTCGACGGGTGGCCTTTAACCTACTACTGTTTCGGTAAGTATTACACTTATGAATACATATCCTGCAAAACGTGTTGTGAAAATCAACACAACAAACTGTTAGGCATTCATTTGCTCATGTGTTAGGCAACCATTTGTGCCCCACTGTTAATTCATTTTAACTTACCCAAAATTGATCCAAATGTAGCCCAACAGTTGGTGTGGTTGAAAACTATCTGAATGATTCTAATAGGCAAAGTTTGCCTAACAAATGTGAAAATTTTACCTTACAGTTGGTTGGATCGACTTTTTTTGCTCGTAAAATGTTGTAGTGTATACAAAAACACGAATTTTAAACTTTCTTTCATTGTTTTAAACGAATTTTTAAACGAAATATTCGGGATATCTCATTTCTATTTTTGTTCACGTTACAATTTAAGTCAAAATGTTTCTATGAGAGTGCATAAATAAAACTTTGCAAACTCTTGTAGCAAAAATTATCATGAGTACCTCGAGATTAGCATAAAATTAACGAATTAAACAAAAATGAAAACCCCATAAATAGATATTTGCAAATTTATGGCTAGCTCCTTAGAATCGTTCAAACGTGGTCTTAAGACATATCTTTTCACCTCCCACTTTAAATAAATTGTCTTCCTTTCTTCTTTATCCCTCCGCGCCTCTGAATAGGAAATTAGAGAGCAGGTGTGTTTAAATGCTATGTATTAATATTATTGTTATTGAACAGAACAGTTTAGTAGAAAACTGCAATAATCATTATATGATTAAGCATTGCCTATTAAATGAATATACTCATTTATTTCAAAACGATATGTTTCAACAAAGGTGGATTTACTATTGCCTTGGTTATGATCTGGTTGGTGATAATATATGAGACACCGAGTAGCCATCCAAGGATTTCATCTAAAGAAATGAAGTATCTCTCAACAACCGTTGTAAAAGAAAAGGTAAGTTTGACCATATCTGCTTTAAATTTTTCTCCACATCAGAATAAAAGCCGAGTCTACATGTTACTCCATGGGAAAGCCTAAAAATGGCACATAATTATTTAAAAACAAATCCATGTTGTAATTCCCATAAAAGTTACCCTTTACTCAAATAGTTTTTTTTTCTCTCTTAACGATATGAATATACCATAATATGAATTAACTAGTCCGGAGTAATATACCACTAGTGGCGACCATAAGGTCTGAATAAAGGTCTCTATCTTTGCAATTTAATTGACTTAGCTGTACCCGATTTTATAAGTTACAATAACAATATTACTTGCCGTGGCCTTCCGCTAGTTATCATATTCAATTATTGTGAAAATTGTGAAGGGTATATTATATATTAAAGACAATGAAATAAAACCATCCAATTTCAAACTTTAAGACAAAGAATATAAAATGATGGTACTCGACTAAATTCACTTTATACCTGTTTATTCTTATATTTTATTCGTATAGTAATCATTCTTCTTCCTATTATTTTCATCACTAGTATTATCATCATTATTATTATCATTATCACCATCATTATTATAATCCTTATTATTGTAATCCTTATTATTATTATTATTATTATTATTATTATTATTATTATTATTATTATTATTATTATTATTATTATTATTATCTTTATCATTATGATTACCTAATTGCAAGCCTACGTTCAACGCCAAAACTTAGTTGAATTGCCTAAAAACCTTCAAATCTGACGACACTGTCAGATCGCCTAAACTAATACTGGTGAATATTATAGTCTACAAGATTGTTTATTGAAATATGTCCAGTTGATGGAGTGTTTTTTAATCTTGTTGCTTAGACTCAAATAAATCTGGTTAAGGAAACACTCAGAAGCGGGTAATTTTAACATCAATATAATTAATTGTGTGGGCAGCAAAATGGTTTCAAACTGGTTTAAGGATGTGTGAATGGTTACTAGTTCATTGAAAAGTCTGTTTTCGAATAAAAAAATATTTTCATTTCATCCAGAGCAAGATTACTATACCCGTCCTGTCTATACTGACATCTCTTCCTGTTTGGGCCATGGCCATCACTGCCTTTGGAAGCAGTTGGAGTAACCAAATGGTCTTCACTAATCAACCCATCTATCTCAAGCACGTGCAGGGAATGGACATTGAGCTGGTAGGTTAAAAAATATGAAAAGCATTATTGATTATAATGATAATGATTGATTGAAGGATAGCCGTGATCTCTGAAATGAATTATTTCTATGATGATAATGTCAACAATCTAAATACAGACAAAAAAAAAAAACCCAGATCAGTACAACTTTTATAATTTCATTATTAAATGAAAATATCATGCACATCAAAATTATTTACTTCAATATCTGTCACTATTTTCTAGTGATAAAAACAAAACTGTAACAGCCCATTTTTCGCAAATTGTGCTGTTCTCCATCAAAGCGAAGATGTTAAACTTTTTTGCGAGTCGTTAGATACTGTAACATATATGTTTTTTATTCACTTTGTTCTATCTATTCAAACATATATATTCAGAATAACAAGATCAGTTAAAAACTGATGTGGTTATAAACAACATTATGTGAAAGGCGAACCGGCTACCGTCTACTCTTATGTCGAATATTCACCTGTTTTCACAAGTTTATGGCACAATTATTTGTGATTTTCTGGTTTTCTTCATTGTTTAAGTGAACGCTACCTTTATATTTAGCAATGCATGCTAATTGTTTTGTTCTTCTAGATTGGTATTGTAGCCGCTATCCCGTATCTCACCGAGGCCATGCTACTAGTGATTAGTGGAATGATCAGTACCAAGCTACTCAACAGCCATATACTGGGCGTCGGAGCCACAAGAAAGTTAATGACATTTGGTGGTGAGCAAAAACGACTAATAGCATGAAAATAAATTAGAATCAGAAACCGGCAATCTGCTTTGATGATCAATACAGTAGCATTGGCAATTTATCAATTTTATTTTTTTATATTTTTTTTAACTTTAGCATCAGCATGATCAGAACAAACCGAACTCAAAACATACACAAACCTAACTGTAAAGTTGACACTTGCACGACTTTTGGCCGCGAATTTGTCGTTGCGATTTTGGGGCACGAACTGGGATAGGCTCCCAAACTATTCAGGATTAGTCCACGCGTAGCTCACGACGAGTTCACGAATAATTAAGGAATGCGAGCCCATCTTTGTCCGCATTGACACGATAAAAGTTACGCATAACTTGCGCATAGTTTTACACACTTCTCGCATTGGCACGACGAGTTTGCGCAATTCAGATGGTTTCGTGATCCTCCCGTGTCTCCAGGACAACATCAACACTTGATATAATAGCAATTCGCGGCATTCGCGGCATGACTTGCACTGCTACCCACTGGCACCCAGTCAGCATCCCGTATCACCCCGACGAGTTCATGAACAGTTTGCACATTGTTCACGGTCCGGACGCGCGCGAAATTTTGTCTTGACCCGATTTTGAACGTTTCAAAGTTCTCGTCGCGACATGGCACGCATCCAAGACGAGTTTGCGCACACTTCACGCCGGTTCCGAACTAGTTTGCGCATTGGCACAACTCGAATCATGCCAATACGTGCCAAAGAATTGTGCAAGTGTCAGCCTGGTTTAACTTAGGAAACGGGCCAATGAAAAAAAAACAGTGCCAATAAAACATTTTTGGGTTTCAGTTGTGGTACTTGTCGATAAAATTGTTAGAACATATTTTTCACGATTGGAAAACAGGTGCAATCTGGAACTTTCTTGTCTTGAATTTCTGCCCCTATAAGGTATTGTTACATAACAAAAAAAATCCCGATATTCCAAGAATTTAAAGGCAGTCGTATTGAAGTACATCATAATATGTTAATTCTATATACGTACGTTTCGATATAATTGTAGTTACTTTCGTTCACCATTACCCTTGGCTACCATCACTTCGTAAAAACATTACTTTCCTGTTAGTTTTTAGATTTTCCTTAAACCTTTATTTATGTTCATCCCATTTTTCGTCTTCTGTTGAAATAAAAAAAAATATATTTTGGCATCGACTTACCGTTTTTGAGGAACATTTACACGTTTGAAATACGAGACAACTCTTTATCGTGAATCTATTTCTTTCCAATTTGGTTTAAACTTACATTCTTTATATAGCACCATTAAAAAGATTAAAGGGACATTATATTTATCCCCAATATCTTATCGCTATATGCACTAATGTTGTCATCCAATCATTCCAGGTCTAGCTGTATCAGCTCTCTTCTTCCTCCTCCTGGCTTTCGTTGGTTGTAACACCGCCCTCTCAGTCGTGTACATGATCGGTGCAGTAGGCTTTAACGGCATGAACACAGCTGGATACTTTGTGAATCTGATGGACATAGCTCCGAGGCTGGCAGGAAGTATACTTGGTTTCATCAACTGTACAGCGGGTTTGTCAGGATTCCTTGGACCATACATTGTTGGAGTTCTTACACCTAACCAGGTGATTATTTGAGACACTTACTTATGAAGAAATACAACAAAACAATGCACACAAACCGATACAATATTGGTCCATCCTCATAATGTGACAAACCCTATACCCCCTCATATTTGTATTACTTTGCTATTTCTGTTATCAATACAAACATTAATGATGATAATATCTTTTTTTATCATTATTATTAATGTTATTACTATTATTACTATGATTATCATTAACATTAGCATTATTACTATTGTTATTATCATAATTATTATAATGTTTAATTCATCATCTTCATCAGGCTTGTCAGGCTTTGTTTTTTTAAAGACATCCCATAGAAGTAACACTCCTCAAACCCTGCCCTATATTCATCGATGCTAAAATAATAATATCTATCTTTTTCTCCTTTATGCTTTCTTCACTTCCTTTTCTTTAACAGGCCGACATCACAGGTTGGCAAACGGTGTTCTTCATCGCCTGTGGTGTGAACCTCCTCTCAGGTCTCATCTTTGCTGTGTTTGGGTCAGGAGAGGAGCAGGAATGGGCTAAAGAACGAAAAGAAGACCAACCTTAAGTGATTTACACTACTCACAAAAATTAACATCATAAATGCGTATAATAAATTTTTGATCAAGGTTCTATATACTATTACGTATTAGCCAAAATGCATCTGTTTTGGATGTCATCAAACAAACTGTAATCAATTTCGCACATGAGTGATTTCACTTATTGAACGTTTCTTGCTTCAGTACACATCCTGAAAAGTGCGGCTATTACGAGATGGTGCAATAAAAAGTGATCTCTAACTTTGTTTGAGTAGTGTTAATGATGAAATTATACCTACTCGGCTTTGGTTAGAAATTTCAGGTTTGATGATTTTTAAATTGTGCTTTCAACCTATATATTAAACGGTAATCTGTAGAAATATCATTTACATACAATAAATATAGTTACTCGTGCAGCATCATCACTACCTCCATTACCAACATCATCATCATTATCATCATTATCATCATCGTCGTCATCAATATTATCATCATCATTATCGTCTTCATTATTATCATCATCATCATCATCATCACCATCACCATCATCATCATCATCATCATCATCATCATCATCATCACCGTCACCATCATTATCATCATAGCCATCATCATAATCATCGTTGTCATTATCTTCATCATTGTCATCATCGTCATCATCATCATCATCATCCTCGTCGTCATCATTGTCATCATTATAATCATCCATCATCATTGCCATCATCATCATCATCATCATCCGAATAAGTGGTATAAAAGTGTTGTATATTCATACTTTTGTCATGAACTTTTTTGGTGGTAAGGAGAGTTGAACATTGATATGTAAGTATAATTGTATGAAATTATATTGTATAACATATACCTCAACGAATTTGTATTTTCATACCTACTTCATGAGATTGATGAACGTCTACAAGTATTTATGTGGAGGGACAAGTCAGTGAGCCAAAGCACAGCCGAATTGCAAAAGGATCGGCTAGGAGACTGTTTAGTAATTTCTATGAAATTAAGTTTAGTGCACTAAAGAAGAGGCTGACTATAATTCTATATGGACGAGGTATGAATTATTTTTGTATTTAAAAGCAATAGTATTAATTGATCTCTCGAGCAGAGGGTATGACCAACAATTGTTATATTGAAATAATTTAGTATGTTCATTTCCTCTTTGTTTATTCATTGTACCTGATTGCAATATTGATTCATGGCATGCAAGTTTAAAGATAACCTTTGTGATGAATGTCATAGGTATTTTACAATGTTATGATAATTATTTCCAATTTCAACAGTTTTCCGCAGCTAAGCACATCTTGAAATATTATCATCAAGGATACAGAAAAAATATATTGGTGACCAAATAAATCTTAACAGACTGCAACATTTTTTTGCATATTTTAAGTCATTTATTTCATTTTTGCATTGGTAAATTGTATAAAACATCTACATGTGATACAAAAATATACATTCTGATTCATTTAAAAGATCCAAGAGAGGAAAATATGACACTCAATCAATATTGAAAGACAACAAAAGAATCTTCCATATTACAAACATAATCAGGGAAAACAAGAAACCCTTCACAAATAAGCTGACTTAATTGGGTATGTGCATATAGATTATGATTGATTTGACACAAAATCTTGAAATGTGACTATGAAATGCATTGTGATCCAACCCAACTCTAGAGGAAAAAAAAAACGTTTTCAGATTTGCAAAGTCATATGATCAAAAGTTGCTATTAATTGTTTAATAATTTTATTGCACAATAATCTTTGATATAGATCTCAAGCAGGAAGGAAGATATGTATGTATACATATCTTCCTTCCTGCTTGATAACAAGAGGAAAGTTCTGAACGGCTGGAAATGTGGGAAAGCCAACTGTCAACAATATATTCATTTTGCTACTACAGTTTTTACTCGAAATCTTATTGTTCAAAGTTCGTGATCAATAAAAAGGTGGGTACCACAGGGGGCTATAAAACACCCCAAAAGTACACATGGGATATTTAGAGATATCAAAGGTTACTGTGCAATAACATTATTTATCAATAAATAACAACTTTTGATCATATGACTTTGCAAATCTGAAAACTATTTTTTTCTTCCTTCAGAACTTTTCAACATTTCTAATTTGTACAAACTCGATATACAGCAAACCTTGCCCAAGTCAAGTCTGTTGGGACTGAAGAAATAACTTCGATTTATGGTAAAGACAATAGAATGAGAAGAGAAAGGGGACTTGGAAAGACCTTCAATTTAGGTGACAATTCAATTATGCAAGGTTGACTGTAATAGTAAAGGCGGTTACATGTAATTTAGCTTAAAAGTAAATGAAGCATATTACTCAATACAGTCCAATCTCGTTTTGAAAGAGCACTTATAAGCTCTGATTGTAAAAAGGTGATTTCTAGATCCCCAATCTTTGTTTTCTATAGTATTTTAGCCCCGATATATCAAGCTTTAAATATAAAGATAAAATTTCCCGGTCCCCAGGACCAATTTCTAACGAGATTCAACTGGATCTTTGCACAGCTCTTATGTTGAGCTGATTTAACATTACGGTAAATGAGAGGCAAGGTAATGTATCTCAGTATCAATGAAAGTACTGGGCTCATAATATACATCATTAGATGATGAAAGCCCATTGTTTCAGTAATATTAAATAATCAAATGCACGTGCCAACAATATGGAAAAATCAAATTGTAGAATACGTGGAACAGTTTACAATAACACATATTGATTATAGTTTGAAACTACATTATGCTATCCTACATGTTTTAGTACTGGAAGACATCCAACTGGATATATGTAACGAGCTTCTACTACTTCTGAAAAACAATTTGAGTTGAGTAAAACTTAATTCTACAATAAATTCTGAATATATGTTGCATATTTTTGCTTTTCTTGTAAATGTAAATTTAAAAATTGAAATCTTGTGACTGCACTGAAGTGTACAAAAGTGGTAGGAATGTGTCTTACAAATCACAAGAATTAACCACCAGCATTTCAACTTACAATTTAGTACTAAACACAACAAAAAAAATTATTCAGCCCCCTTGAAAAAAATCAACTTCCCATAAATTCTTCAAAATCGATCTTGCTGGGAATTAAGGAGATGAGCAAAGTAATGTTTGGCATACAATTTAAGCTTTTCACAAATTGTTAAAAGCTGTCAGGATAAAGAAAATCGGGTACGAAGATTGTCAAATTGTCCAAAAACTATTTCAGTGTACAAGTGAAGCATGATTTACCAAATTCTTTAAGTAATAGGGGTTTGCAAAAGACCTTTGTGACTTTTTCTTAATTTGGTGCATACTCACTCATTACTTAATCGATTATGATATTCACAGAAAAGTTGTGCAGAGAGGTGATTTGTTTAATCTAACCACTTGAAATTCCGTCTTTGAAAAATAATGCTACTTCCAAGTTGTGGTGGGTGATAACTTTTTTCTTGTGCTTAGTTTGAATACATACACAGATTACAAACATATCAAAATTACATACCATTCTACACTCTATTATGTGGAATTGATTTTGAATTGATTGCTGTGATTTCTTATATCTATTTCTCTTTTGTACCATCAAACAAATCAAGATTCTCTGATTGTATTTTGTGTGTTTTCTATGTTTAGTCTGGGTGAGGTCATTTCAAGATTCATGTAAGCCTCTACTTTGGGGTTCCAAAGTTGATGTCCTGCTCGATACCACATTCATCAGCACCTCGCAGAATCTTGAAAAATCCTACAATGAACAAAATGGAGAATACATGTACATGTACAAATTAATTATGATAAGCAAATATATACAGAACATTTCCAACAAAAAAATTACACATTTGAAATGTCTGTTAAAAATCAATTCCGAGTATTATCAGAAAATTTTCAACTTTACAGATTATCCATAACTGTATCTATCACATGCCATTTACATAATCAATTTCCATTCCTGCGTGGGTGAACATTAACTATCTATATCCAGGGTGTCAAAAATGCCTTGCAGTAAAACAATCTCATACAACTCATCAGAACAATTACTCTCACAAAAAGAAAATTCCCCAAGTGGCACTTGATCGATGTGATTATGGAGTATTTACAAACTTTACAAACTATCTCCCAACAACAGTCTGAATTGAAATTTTTACAGATTTGACCGAAAATCTTAATTAGCACATTACAAAGTGAGAAGACATTGCAACTATCTTATGTGACAACAAATTCATACAAAAAGCTCAACAAAGAGGTCACAGCATTTCCAAATTCTTAATTACCCAGATTAAACTTCCCTCCTTTCAATCCCAATAATAAAAATGATCTTGCTTTAAGAAATTTTTACTTCAGTGGAATCAAAGAAGCCCAGAGCGGTGTTTCACCAAGTCATTAATTAAGTTAAGAATGACTTAAAGAAATATTTGAGTATAAACTAATAGTGTGTTATATTTGTATAATTCTAAATAATTCAGCACAAGAACTGATTTATATATTCATTTATAAATTTTATTTCAGCAAGGTAACTCCATCAGTAGTCTTGATAATGGTTTCTGTGGAGGCCTTACAACAAAACTATTACAATGAACAAAATTTGAAACGATTACAAGATTGCATGAACAATGAACAATGAACAGGAAACAGTGTAAAAATATTGATAAACATAATCCAGGATATAAAAATTACGGGTTATGAAACAACACAAGAGCTAGAGGCGGGTTCACTGAATAATACTGTTATAACACCAGAATCAAAGGGTAAATCAGTACTTGCAAGTTGACTTCCTAAAAAAAAGCTGGTATATTGCTCCAAGCTCTGGCCAATGAAAAACATTGCCTATCCATTTCTGTTACTTTGGGTAACATTAGTCCTGCGTTTTGTGAGCTTCTGATACCAGTCATTTGTAACTTGATGAAACACCATCCATATTTCCTATTTCCTCTAAAGATGAAAACAGACAGCAAGACTTACCCTTATCACCCCAGTCTGGGTTCCAGGAGTTTGCTACCAGCCAGTAAGGAGAGGAGTCCTCCTCACCCCATCCAAGGATCCTAATAGCATGTCCTCCTAGTGCCGGTCCTGTCTCGTGTTTGTATACACCTGTTGTATAAGATTAATTGGCAAAGCATAATCATATACAGTCTAACTTCGTTATAATGAGGTTGTTGGGACCAGAGAAATTACCTACTTAATTATTGAATCCTTGTTATATCAGAACCAAAATATAACAAAATACATAGAGATCGGATCAGGAAAATTACCTTGTTATAACCAGAGCTCGTTATATCAGTGCTCTCTATAAAGAGGTTTGACTGTATAAGCATGTCTTAATATTAAATGTGTCAAGCATGCTACATGTTAAAGCTGCTCCCTTAAGAATTAATCACACCAATAAAACATTGGGGAAAAGGGACAAATGAAATATGGCAATTGAATATAGATATTTCCATGCATTCTCCTGAACGAGTATGCAGTAATGTTAATTTCTATGAATGTTAACACATTTTGTGTATTGAGTTAAATCATAGCGTAGGGATAGAATTCACACGCTGGCTAATAGAGCACTTCCCATAGTGGTGTGTAGTTGTGCCAAAATGTGAACGAAACTACTCAATTGTTAAACTTTATTTTCGATCAAAGGGATAAGTTTACACAAAAATTGAACACTAACAACAATGTTTTGACAAAACCTCTCGCTAATCATTCGTCGGCCGTTAAGTGAAAATGCAGATACGCTCAAATGAGAAATATATTACACAAGAGCACTTAATTATGTTATGCGCACAAACCTTTGCCCAGGAAGTACACATAGCCATTGGATAGAAAGACATTGGATAGTCTGAGGGTGACCTTAATTGAATATTGTTCACATGTCATCATGTAAATAAGAGAATGAGTCAATACCCTTTATGACCTGTAAGCTTAAACCTTCCACAAGACACAAACAAAATAAAGGAAAATGTAAGGAAGGAAACCCTTTTGACAGGTGCCAATGTCGTTGACTGCTCTTAGTTTCATAAGATATTCATGTTACCGGAATGCAAGTTAAGACAAGCATGTCTTAGTGAACACCTGCCTATAGTTGTCAACTCTCTACCAAGGCTACTGTCCTTGCAACCCCCCGAGGCAAAAATGTGTGCTTTTACTACCTGTCTGTAAAGGTCATCTGGCTACAATGACCACTATTCACAGGGTCGGTTGTGAATGGTATCCTTAGAAATTTTTTTTAATGCCAACAGTAAAATAGGAATTTATTCTGAGAACTAACAGCTAGGTTCACGGACCTGGTAAAAGGAAATAATAAGAACTCTGTTGATTATTTCTACAGGAAAAGGAAAAGGAAAAGTAAGAGGTAAAAACACATGGACTGACCAGATGACCTCAATGTCAAATCAGATCATTGTCCTTCCCATGACCTTGTGTCATGAATAAAAGCTCTTTTGGAAGTTGGCTTGTTTTGTTAGTGCTCAGTAAATTGTTATGGATTCAAGAATGCTGCTTTCTAGAATAAGTTGAGTGAACATGTTACTGTGATTTGTGATTTGAGGGTTTGAATGCATGTCTACTAATTTAAAACAGAAAAAAATTGGAACCGCATTGTAAAAAGCAATGATCACTATAGCAACTTCTCATCGGATCAAACTGATTTTCCTGGTCCCCTGTTTTTGTTTTCTGTTGTAGTTCGATTTAAAGTACAAAAATGTAATTTCTTTGGTTCCAAGGTCCTCATTTTAATGAGGATCCACTGTATTTTAAATAATTTCTGAAAATGTTCCATATTTAACATTTCAAAGTCATATATTCAAAGAATGAAAATTGGAGAAACAATAAATCATAAATCCTAAAACCATAACATTTCCAATCATCACATGAATAGAGAGAGGCATAACAAATCAACTTACCGCTCCTGTAGGCAAGGAAGTCTTGATAGACGGTGAAGTCTGCCTCTACTGGTCCGTTGTTCATGATCTCCGTCTGGATAGCTGTAACATCCTCAGACAAGCTGGCAACTGACAAAGCTGTCAAATAGTGATTATAGATACATATGAATGGTTTGTTGAATATCAATTACGGCAGCTCCATGGAAGCTCTAATGCTAAATTGCAATAAGTGTACATAAAGTGCATCATAAAACATGTCTTACTGAAAGACCAAACCACATTAAAAAATTATTTGAATGAATAAATTGATTGACAAATTCATTCAAACACACTTATTGATATCATAATTGCAAGTTGTAAAGGCACAATGGTATAGTAGTCAAATTTAACAAAGGGAATCAGACTCCAGAGGAGGCATGCTCATGCATAATGTCGCCATTTCATTCTGAATTCTAATTTCAGATGCCCATTGATCCCAATCCAGGGTAATGCGCAAAGATTTCCAAATTTGGTGGGCAGGTAACATACTACATTTCTCACCATAGTGTTTATCATTATCATAAGATTTGGAGTAACCAGCTTCACATTTGTTGACGCATTTTGGTGTTGGACCCTCGTCCCCACACGGCTGCTTGGTTCCGTTGACATGATGGTCACATGACTTGATCAAGTACGGCTGGCATCCTGAATGGCTGTTATACAGGCCTCCTGTCACGATACCGGTGCTCTTATAGTATTCCCATGCAGAGCCGGGGAAGCCTCCACCACACCTGAGCAAGGAAGATATACAAGGCATCATGACGTTGTATTCATTCTCAATCTCCAGTTTATCGATCTAAAGTTTTAAAAAAATTCATGTCAGGTCAAACAAACTCTTCTTTTTTTCTAATTCATATCAACTAATACGAGGTCATGAACAAATAAGGACCACCTGTCTATAGTGGCCATCTGTAATGGTTCCTTCTTGATAAC
>BQKZ01003529.1:24512-40803 GCA_036244855.1 Temnopleurus reevesii
GTGTGTGTGTGTGTGTGTGCGTGTGTGCTATTAGAACGCATCCAAAATATTTACTTACTTTGAGTCGACCGATATCTCAGTTTTTGAGTTTCCAAATGGGCGTCTATTCATTGTTTTCATCAAAAAGAAATTTAAAAGGGAATCAACTAAGGAAATTAATATGCTGCCAGTGGATGGAGAAAATACAATAAATAAAACTTTTGATTTACACCCCTTGAATTGAATTGAATTTATTTCCGTATTAAAAACATAATTTATACAATTTAAAATACGGCGGATAACCCACATTCAGCTCGCCCATCAAGGGGAGCTGGTTTTCCGTTGGGTCCGTGTACATTATAGAACAGTAGACAGAATTTCACGTTTTTGTTCAAATATGGACATATCGATTCCGCGGTAAGCATTCCAAAAAGAATGATGGCTATTCCTAAACTGAAATGTGAGATTGATCCTTTTTTTTCTTTTTCTTTTTGGTCTTTTTTTTCTTTTTTATCGAGTTTTCCATGTATCACATCACCGATTATACCAAAGTTGCCAATTCAAGGATGCCCATGAATGGAGGAAATGCAAACTTTAAAAATTCATAATATTCGAACAAATTATTTTTCTTTATATTCTGTCAAAACATAAATATCAGGATGTTATTCCACTTTGAAAGAAATGTCAAATAATAAATAGTTGTACTCTGTATCATGTGTACAGATAATATTCAGGTAAACAACTTAACGATAATTTGCTTCTATCTCTAATCTCACTACATCTAATCATGAGTAAAGCAAACGGCAAAGTGCGAACAAGGTAAACCACTGTAAACAGAAGGTACAAAGGCTATATTCAACTATTAAATAGCTAGCTGGACACAAAATAAATTTTCATTCCTATTATGTGGAAAAAATGTTGAATAAAGGTCGTATCTAGGACGTTCTTTTTTTTTTGCATAAAGCTATTCTAAATGCTTGGATGAAGCTGTTTACTTTGTTTTGCTTTGTCCCAGTCATTTTCCCCTTCTTCTCATATTGACGGGGCAGTCATGATTGGACCTTTTGGCCTACGCATGCACGTCGGCGAACGTCGGATACGCTATATATATGTAGAATAAGCTATGGGTAAATTATGCATACGCTAAGGACACGTTGAAACACGCTGACATGTCGCCATGTCGTAATTTGGAGAATAAGTCGAGGAAATTTTGAGCTGGTTCATGAAAAGTCTGCATTTCAAGATCCCGACTGCGAGCTGACAAGGAAAAAAAGTAGTTAATTCCATTCCTCCTACAAATGGAACAAGCATCGGGTGCATGCGATACAAAGATATAAATAAGTCGATGAAAATAAGCAGTTTGCCGCCTTGGTACTTTTTCATCACTGTTACTTCTGCGCCATAATACATGAACAAAATGTTTACTCCACTTTTCTTCCATCCATAAATCTCGGTAATTTTTTAACATTTGCGAAAAATATGTCGCGTTATAAAAGTGTTTTAATTTCAATATTCATAAGTAAGGACCATTAATCTTAATTTATTTCGACGAGCATATAAGCTGTTCAAAGTTTATAACAATGATTGACTGAGCCTTTTGTCCAGATAGCCAAAAGCTCTTTCTCTGTAGAATGAAAAAAATCCTTAGATCTGCTGTTATGTGGAGATATTTTGGTTAATTCGGCCATCCCACGTAAATTTCGTGCATGTCAAAGAAATTGCAAATCTATACTGAGATGTTGATTAGAGTTTCATGACTTTAATATCAAAGGCTGGGTTAGGGCAAGAAAAATATAGCTTTGATTTGATCAAAAACAGTACAATTCGGGGAAGAGAAGAAAGATTTAGCGAAAATCGGATACGGAAATTAATATGTCATGAATAGTTTAGTAATATCACTCAACAGTGCTTTTTATGCAAACTTTTAACTTTTGGTCTCGTGATATGACGTATGTCATATACACTTTTCTGCAAATAGTTTATTAATATCTTATTGTTTAAAAACCCACTTTTTACCCCTCAACCGAAAAATCTCCTTTTTCGTCTAGAAATACACAGATGCAAGTACCTTTTGGATATTTTCAAACAATATGCATTATGGGATAAACAGATTTAAAAAAGAAAAAAAAAATATGATAAGATAACAATCGAGGAATGCCCGACACACTTTGACCAAAATTTGACCATTCGCATATGATTCACTGTTAAGTTATTATTATTGAAGTATTAAAAGCTTTATCAATTGCAGTTCGATTTACTTCATTTTTTTTCTAAATGTTCGTCTGATTTTGCTCCTTTTAATGAAATTAAGATTTTTCTGATCCAGGATCAGCCAATAATATTGCTTCAAAATATTATTATGAAACAAACATGTCTTTTGACACCAAAAACTTATACTGTGAAAACTATGATTTGTGGAATATATTAAATTTATCATAATCAGTTTACATTGGTTGTCTTCCTCTGCAAAAACACCGATGTTATAATTCAACCAATACTATCTAATAAAGATACTAGACTGGTGTTGAATAGCACCAACGGTGTTAACACGATCTCCCGGTACCCATATTGGATAACACAATTTGAATTTAACACCAGCGTTTTTGCAGTGTATGAATGGTTTTAACCACTAAAAGCACACATTAAATAAGAAGGAATCATAACATTCATAAAGTTTTATCCCAAACGCGTACAATGAAAATAAGTTTCTAAATAATTCGTTGTAAAGATTCAAACCATATCGAATTGCACTTTAGAGCTATTGTCATGACGATAACATGGATACGGCATGTTCGCATTATAGGTGCACATATGTTATTGGATGGTAACCTTACAAAATTATCATACAGTATAATCTGATAATACATAACATTAGGATGACTCTGCTTCCATAAGAATAATTGATCAAAGTTATATATCTTTATTGTACATCAATTTGGTTTTGCTGAAACAATGAAATATCTACTAGATCAATAATTTTATTAAGCCTTCAAAATGAGTCAGATATTATCACAATAAGTCAATCCTATACAAATTGTAAAATAAAAGTTTCTCGGCCAATTTCATCAGAGTTGCATTCAAATTACCGAATGGATACTCAAATTCAAAAGACATTCGTTAACTCGTTTGCAACATGCTTCGCTCATTTCACATCATTCAAGTTAGTTTTAAATTCTTCCTTTAATCTTATCAATAGTTCAATTTCGAGGGATATTCATCAAAATTTGCAGCTTAAAGTTGTCATTTATTTTCACGCCAATCAAAAGATCATTCGATTTCACCGCCTTGAACACACTTGCGCCTTTTTTTTTTATTTGATCGTTCTTCTATTTGCAAGCTGAAATGAGAAAAATGGGAAATCACATGATGCTAATTAATCAAATAAAAACAACTATTTAGGTAATGAGAAAAAAATTGATCTAACAGGTCATTCGAATTCGTTTTAAATCGAACGATTTCATGTTGAATCGAATGAAATTTTTATGAAGCTACACGGGAAAATCTAATCCACATCGTCAAGAAACCTTCCCAAAATTATATAAAATATAAGCCTAGCAAGGCACAGGACACATTTTGGCATCATAATACATAGCACAGACTTTGCGGTTACTAATATCATTTTCAGGATAATAACTCGAAGGACATTGAATTCGTATATACTATTTTATATTACCTGCAGATTGTCCGTAAGTAAATTGACAATTCATTCAATTGATAAATTCATTCACTTATTGATTCCTCTCTAGCAGACAATATATTAATATTTGCATCAACATTAGGAATAGTTCTCAATTGGCCATGAATCCTTTCCCAGTCTCATGGTCATCCTCCTCCATGAAGAACATATTACGTCCAATGTAATGACCGTGTCCAGATAGCTCGACCCTCACAGCATCCCTCTCTCCGACTTTAGTCTTCTCCACGGCTTTGGCGATGAACGCCGACTCCCAGCGACTTTTGTAGAATCGTGGCTGGTTCAGATCCACAAGGCCTTTAGCGACTTGCATGGCAACACGAGATATCGTCCCAGACCCGCACGGAGCTCGAGCAATCTACAATGAACAAATCAAGGTTTGGTTTAGGAGAAAGATTAGGGGGGGGGTAGTGCTGAAAATCACCTTCTTGCTATTGGTTGATATATACTTTGAATAGTCTAATGTACAAAAAAAAAAACAGAGGACAGGTAAAAGTTCTCATCGAACGTGCCAAACGTCATGGTATTGGTCTATCATGGTTTTTTTTTCGTGTATCGGCTGGAACCCTATAAAATCGCTTTACTCTATAAACATTGCAATGTTCACCATTTTATCATCAATCTAGATAGCATGCGTGTCACACACACACACACAAACTACGAAAAGAGCGCAACTTTGTCATTAGCGTGCAATAATTTACATAAAAAGCCGCAGCGGTTGTGGGGTTTGAACCTTCGCTATGCAGCATTCCAAGCCAGACACTTTACCCACTGAGCTGTGACGTCGCTACGACATAATATTACTTTTCTTTAGCTTCCAGCGGATGCTTTGACTTCTATCGTTTGGATTGGAATTAGTATATAACAATCTTTCATGACGTAGTTGCAAATCCCACCGCTGCCGCGTTATTAGTTTTTGTTGTAAAACATGTGCAACCTTATGAAAAGATGCAATGTTGCTCCCAAAAAAGTGCTCCCGGTGTTGCAATATATTACAGGATTGCACCCATTTATAACTGTCCATCATAAATGAGCTGAAACATTGGATGGACCTATGAATTCTGAACATAGATAAATAAGTTTAGGACGCCTTGAGGGGGTCGAGTCTCACATCTCGTCAAATGAAAAGTTCGATAAAACAAAAATCTTACCATGCCTTCATCCCCATAGACCAACAGGTTGTAAGTGGTATCCGTATCTGGTGTTTCTTTGCCATCCGTGAGAATGGTCCCCACGACACAATTTATGGCCGGGTCGTCTGGATGATCCGGGTGCTGTACCTTGACCGCTGCTTGAGTTGCCTTGGTAACGGCAATGCCTGCATCCTTCAGGTCTCGAAGAGGGGACTTCTTGATATCAAGTCCTAGTTTGGTGGTAGAGACGAGGACGTAAAAGACTCCTCCGAAGCTGACATCCACTTCAACTTTCCCGAAACCAGGAACGTCGACCTCGACATCTGAAACGTATGAAAGTAAACAACTTAGAAATACATGTAGTATAATTATGCTCCAAATTTCTCAGTCACATAGAAGCCCGCAATCAACACGATTGAGCACGACTCTTTGTTCACAGTTCATATATTAATGCCTCCGAAGTACGAGTTGTTTTGAATCGTGATGCTTCCGGGGTCCTATGTGACTAGGCTAAACTTTGGAATACAGGGTCCAATTGGACGAAATAGTCTCATCTACCCTCTTCTTGCTAAGGTCTCAGTCACATAGAAGCCCGGAAACAACACAACTCAACACGACTCTTTGTTTAGTTTACAGTTAGCTATGTGCGAACAAAGAGTCGTGTTGAATCGTGCTGCTTCAAGGGCCCTATGTGACTGGAGCTTAAGGCACAAGTCATATAAAACCTCGGAAGCAACACGATTGAACACGGAGAACCTAGAATCATTATGCTAGATCGTTGTGAATCAGTAAGGATTTTCACTAGCTCGAGCGCTGATTATTATATGTGACCTTGGACGATAGCAACAAAAAAGCAACACGATTCTTGATTGCAGAGCACGGGAATCGACCCGATTGTTCTTAAGTCAAAGTTATTTTCTTGTGTACCAAACCTGGTGATCTAAGGAGAACGTTGCAAACAAGTCACCGTCAAATCTCGTATCGTATTTTCAAACGTTATTCAAAGTTGTGTTCACCAGTTTAATTTTGTTGAGGCACCGTGGTGTAGTGGTTCTGACTCACTATCAACAGATGGAAAATAATGAAAGAATTTCATAATGGCATGACGAAATATATAGTGATTAACGTAGAGATAACTTCATCTTTTGAAAAATGATAATAACTCTCTGAAGACTGTGGGTCCACTGGACTAAGAAAAAGTCTTGCAGACTTAGATTTATGGAGGCGTCGTGGTGTAGTGATTAAGACTATCGCCTTTCAACTAGAGCGTCGCAGGGTCGAATCCCACCCATGACGTTAATTTTCTTCCGCAAGAAATGCATCCACATTGTGCTGCATGCATTTAACCCACGTGAGGTGAATGGCTATCAAGCAGGATTTTTACTTAAAATGCAGCGCGCTTCTTAGAGCTGCAATGCTAAAGTCAAGGTAATTATGCTACATTGTAGAGCGCTTAGGGACAACTGATGAAGTTAGTGTTAGGCGCTATATAAGATCGTAAAATTATTACTATTATTATTATCATTTACAACGTTGTGTATTTGAAACATTATTCCAGCTGTATTTACCAGTTCAATATGGCAATATCGCCTTTCAACTAGAGGGTCGCAGGGTCGAATCCCACCCATAACGTTAATTTCCTTCGGCAAGAAATTCATCCACATTGTGCTGTATTCACTGGAATTCACTAAGTAGCAACATTATAAATTCAATAAGTTTTAACACCTTCAAATTTACTGGAATTCACTAAGTAGCAACATTATAAATTCAATAAGTTTTAACACCTTCAAATTTAAGCTAAAAAAACACCTTTTATCTTCATATAATTTGTAAAGTTAGCGGCTTGCACCAACCACCTTCTCTCTTCTGCACATGTATTCTGTATCCCTCTTTNATATTTTCAAACGTTATTCAAAGTTGTGTTCATCATGCAGTTTAATTTTGTTGAGGCACCGTGGTGAAGTGGTTCTCACTCACTATCAACAGATGGAAAATAATGAAAGAATTTCATAATGGCATGACGAAATATATAGTGATTAATGTAGAGGTAAATTCATCTCTTATTATGAAACAATAATAATAACTCTCTGAAGACTTAATTTTTTAAGTTTTTAGAGACTGTGGATCCACTGGACTAAGAAAAAGACTTGCAAACTTAGATTCATAGAGGCGTCGTGGTGTAGTGATTAAGACTATCGCCTTTCAATAGAGGATCGCAGGGTCGAATCCCACCCATGACGTTAATTTCCTTCCGCAAGAAATTCATCCACATTGTGCTGCATTTAACTCAGGTGAGGTGAATGGGTACTAAGCATGATTTTTACTTAAAATGCAGCGCGCTTCTTAGAGCTGCAGTGCTAAAGCCAAGGTAATTATGCTACATTGTAGAGCGATAAGAGACAACTGATGAAGTTAATGTTGGGCGCTATATAAGAGCTTATACTTATTATTATTATCATTTTAACGTTGTGTCTTAGATTGATAACCTTGTGTATTTTGAAACATTATTCCAATTGTATTTACCAGTTCAACATGGCATTCAAAAAATATATACCTCTAAACTACAAATGCCTAAATTTTAGTCTAATAGAAAAGTTATCATGGATAATTCTCCTATATAACAAATGAGTCAATGTAAATAAGATTTTACAAGAATAAATCTTAATTCGCATCGACAAATTGAAAAAAAAATAGAATACTAATTCTAAAAAGATGGTGGTATATGGAAATAAAAAGGTAAAGCTTGTCTTTCACAAAGATTTTAATCCAAGACTAATAAGAGTTTTTACACTTTAAGAAGGACCATCTTATCACTAACGATTCTAACAAGACGTAATTAAGAACTTCAATAAAAGCTTTCTAACGAAGTTGATGAAGTCCTACATCATTGTAGTGCCTCTCTTGTAAATAATGTTGCTATTACCATTTAAATTTGAATATAAANGCCAAGGTATATGCTACATTGTAGAGCGCTTAGGGACAACTGATGAAGTTAGTGTTAGGCGCTATATAAGAGCGTAAAATTATTACTATTATTATTATAATTTACAACGTTGTGTATTTGAAACATTAATCCAGTTGTATTTACCAGTTCAATATGGCATTCAAGAAATATACCCTCTAAACAACAAATGACTAGTTTTTTAGTCAATAGAAAAGTTATCATGGATATTCTCCTACATAACAAATGACTCAATGTAAATAACATTTTACAAGATTACATTTTAGTTTGCATTGACAAATTGAAAAAAATAGAATAATAATTCTAAAATGATGGTGGTATATGGAAATAAGGAGGTAAAGCCTGTCTTTCACAAAGATATTTTGATCCAAGACTAATACGATTTGAGTTTTTTTACACTTTAAGAAGGACCATCTTATCACTAACCATGCTAACAAGACGTAATTAAGAACTTGAATAAAAGCTTTCTAACGAAGTTGATGAAGTCCTACATCATTGTAGTGCCTCTCTTGTAAATAATGTTGCTATTACCATTTAAATTTGAATATAAATGTGTGTGAATGTCCAATAATGAATCTCAGTAACTTTGAGAACCTAATTCAGCCATATAGCTTTTATGATAGCTATTCAAAAGCAATATTTAATTTCTTCTTTAAACAAAATTATTTGGAGCACCTGCCCCTCCCTCGATCGCCTCCTTGATACGCACTTGATTTTAAAATACACGTTTGTATAGCTTTTATGTAACCAACTCCGCCAGTGATTTTTAAATGAAAAACATAAAATGAACGAGTATTTACTCTTATGAGAGAACAAAATGCTTATCTTATTACACCTGCAAATGCACTGAATATTGAATATTACCTTTATGGTAGAGAAAAGCAGGAACACTGGTAAATCTCGTGCGACCCGAAGTTTTAGTTTCTTCGTTGTACTCCACATGGGCTCTCAGCAAACCACAAGGCAGTTGGATATTCAGCTGTGTCTCAGGCGAAGTCAGTTTGACCAGTCCAGAATCAACAGTATACCTTGACAGACCGATGGTGGCATGACCGCACATGAAGTTATACCCTTCAGCATTCAGGTAGAATGCTGCTATGTCGGCCTCAGGGTTGTCTGGCTTTAGTGTGACGGCGCCCCACATATCGTAGTGTCCACGGGGTTCGAGGATCACAGCTCTCCGGATATGGTCCAGGTTGTTCTTAGCATAACGCCACTTCTCCAGCAGGGTCTTGCCTGGCATGTCGGGGTATCCTGAGACAACGATCCGTAAAGGATCTCCCCCGACATTCATTTCCACAGTGTTGATCTTATAAGGGCTTTTTGCAATCGCTGCGTCAACCATACTTGTTGTTATGTCCACTTGTTAGAGAATAAAAGTTAGAATGGAACCCTTTACGTAATCAAATGGCATTTCGGAATATGTGCTCAGTGCACATTTACAATGCTTCTTTGGTCGACCGAACCGATTTTACAAAGACAGAGAGAGAGAGAGAGCAATAATAAGATCCTTACTTCATGGTCCGAAGTCGAAGCACATCATGTCATTCCTACAATCTAGCCTCATTGCTCTACTTTTAAGAACGCACTATATGAGACTGTAATCATTTGCCTATGCAAACATGTAACAGACAATTCTTTTCATCAGCATTTTATCTGAACCCTGGTAAAACAGAGCACGTTTGAGGTGGCCTTAAAGTGTTTCTTGTTTGTTTTAGTCTAAGGGCTACATGATGTACCTTATAATGACATTGCCCTCTTTTCGAGACCGCTCTTTTATCGTTACCATTATAGAGTTATTATCATCATTATTATTATTATTATCATTATTGTCATTATTATCATTATTATTTTTACCTTGCATCTTTAGCATTATCAGTGTAGTTATTATCATTTGTTAATGTTATTATTCTCATTATTTATGTTTTGCATAAACTGTAAGCATATCAATTTTGATCAGAGCATTTATGAATTATATGCAACCGTTCACCTTTTAGAATTTGTAATAAATTTTCCAAAATCAAAGTGACGTTTTTTAGTTACTTATTTATTTCTAAATCATATAGTGCGTCATTTTATAGGTACTATTTGAATCCATTTATCATGTGAGGGATTTCATGTAATCGGTATCTGCATTTCGATTCCCTAAAGTTTTATTTTACCATACATTTATATCCTACTTATCGGGGGATGGTATTGTCGGTATATGAAAAACATTCAGATAGCATCAATCATGTTTTACGAGGAGATGAGTATACAATAATTGAATGATTATAAAAGCTGATGAAAGCTCGGTAATATAAAAATAAATCCTCAAATTTGATTTAATTTTGGATAAAATTAGCGGGGCTTTTCACTATAAAAAAAAACCATGCATCTTGACAGTTTTTTGACACAATAGAATTTGATAAAGTTAATTCGGGTTCTGTTATATAAATAAGAACCAATATATGCAGGACAGCTTCCGTTATCATTTACCCGGAAGTCGAATGAAAGAGAGATAAGAAATTATACCATGAGATAGTAATAAAAAGAGGCCATAAACTCACGAACTTTATTATACACCCCTTAAAGAAACAGTTGGCTTAATTAGAAGTCAAAAGTAACTAGCAGCCAAAAGCTATGTACGCCTAATTCCCTCTCGTTTTCCCTTTTTCGTTCATCTTTTCGGGGGCCGAAAAATAGGGGGCGTGCGCCGGGACGCCCCCTCCTTCTGGATCCGCTACTGTGAATTAGACATTATTTGAGTAATTTCCTTTCAGAATGGAATGATATTCAGTCAGACAAACTAAACTAGGAAAATAGTCAAATTTTACTCCAATAATAGTTGACTCCCAGCCGACTACTTTCGAGTCATTCCTAATTAGTTTGTTTTAAGAATTGTCTTGCGATACATTCGGTGGCACCATATTACAACATGTATAATTTTGTAGGAAAAGAAAAGTTTATTTGTTCTGCTTTTTTCACCTAGAAAGTTTCCCTAAAATGTTTTAAATGATCGAACTTTTACGCACTCGTCATAAAATTACTGAAAATTTTTGGAGCAAAAAGACTATTTAGGAGCAAATTAAAGTTAGGTTTCAATTTTTCCCCCTTTTTCAGAAATAAAAAAATAATATTTTTCGGGTTAGCAGCCATTATATATATGTTTTGCGAAATACACTGCGACATATACGAAATGAAAATAATTTGATAGCAACTTTATGTACTCACTAGAGGAAATAATTTTTTTTATGCATGGAACTACAACAACAAAAAAAGGCATGAGTTAAATTATAAAGCATAAATCATGAGCTAATAGGACTTTTACAATGGAAAGGACATGTGAATTGCTGATTATTCAGATAAATCTACCAAATAGATCAAACTTTTCTACTCGGAACTGATGGCACGGCTTAGTTTCTAACAATTTCCTTACTATTTCTTGTCTTGTTTAGATAAGCCTGGATATATAGGTCAAAATGTAGTAAAAGTGTATTCTGCTTTTGGGTAGTCTATCACAAATCAAATATTTATAATGTCGTATGCAGAGAATGCGGAATGGGGGAGGGGGGGGGGGGCGGGCTGCAGCGCCCACCCCACTTTTTTCATATGACAAATCAAATCAAATTAATTTATTGATACAAAAATCCAACTTTGGATTATCATCATAAACAAGCATCGTATAATTTTCTTGCGAAGCGACAAGCAATGTTCATTTCTATCATATGCGATTGTATGTTCCAAAGTGAGTAGCATTATTTAGCACGCGCAGTGAAAAAAAAAACACGAATTGCTTGCACGTTTTATGAAAGTGGAATGCAGTTCTCAGCACATATAAACTCCTCAAAAAAAGTTTGGAAATCAAAGTTTACGGACAAATAGCAAAAATATAGGAAATTTATTTCCATATCGAGCAATGTCACTGAAAAGAGTGATTTATTACCTAAAGAATGACATCTCATTTATTTACAGATGTTTTATCACGGCTAAGCAATTCCCTATGAGATTAACACAGGTATGAGAGTAAAAACTGCACAATTTTTAATAGACTTACTGTATTGTTACCATTAAAATGTGGTTTTAAATGCATAAAATTAATGCAAGAGCAAGAAGAAACGATTAAGTAAGGAGTGAAATGACGAATAAATGAGTTTTTTTCAAATAAAATATTTAGATTGTTATACCAGTCATTGTAATAAATGTCTTTACAAGTTGATTAACATTGATTATTCATTATTTCATTCATCGATTTATCCATTCACAAGCACAATAGGCCTATCCATTTAAATCCATAGTTTAACAACGTGACTACAATATATCAATTACTGATTTGCAGCTTTTGCGTCCGTACTTTTTTATACTTCAAATGGAATTACTTAGCCGTGAAATAACCTCTGGAAACAAATGAGGTGTCATTTTTTAGATAATAAAACACGTTTTTCAGTGATATGATTTGATATGAAAATATATTTCCCATATTTTTTCTATGTGTCCTTAAACTTAGATTTCCAAACTTTTTTGAGGAGTTTATATATATTCCATTATAAATATGTACTTGATAAAAGCAGATGGAATTAAACTTATCAAGATAGCGAATAATGTACAATATAACTCCAATTGGCCTTCTTCTTCTCCTATATAAGCAGGGATAATGAGAAGAGAGAAGGATAAGAGATGGAGAGATAAGAGAGATGGAATACGAGCAGGGATAATCAGATGATAAGGAGAGATAATTATGGAGGAGAAATGGAAATAGAAACAACAACCATATGCAAGTGTTTTTTTTTTATTTAATCTGAAATCAAGATGTGTGACCTGTGTTATTATTACATTCAGATTGATGAAAAAGTAATAATTCAGGTAAAAACGAGGAAGCACCATCAATTAAGATATGAAAATTCAATGAGCGTTCATTTTGTCGTTCTTATTGCACAGTGTGCCTATGTAATTTTACCTTTTTTAAAATCACTAATTAGAGTTGACTTTGAAGCCTAATATACACCATTAACAAATTTAGCTGGCCTTTAGAATGTGATTAAAAAAATGAAAACGTTGTCTTAAATCATGTTCGTAAAGGTGCTCTCATATCTACCGCTTTGAATTTGACGCAAAAACGATCCTCAAAGATCTTGTGAAAAAAAAAAGTCGCAGGTTAACTCGGATTGCTCGAACTAACATGATGGGTGCTGTCTTATTATTTCTTTTCTAAATTAATTTCACATTTTCGATTTAATTTGATGAAAGCACAAGGCACTGTCGCTTTCATTTATTAAAGATGCCTTCTTCATATGTACATGCATGCACCCACGGCCCGGAGAAGCCGGGGGGGGGGCATATGTCGGCCTGGGACGCTGGTATTTAGGACAGGGGGTGCCATATCAATTGCCGAGAGGGCAAATTATTTGTGCCCGATGATCTTTTTTAATTGAATTGAATTAATTGAATTAATTGAATGAGTTTAGTCGTTAGGGCTTCAAAATTCCAAGCCCCCCCCCCCCCCCCCCCCCCGATAGTACAGACAACATGCAGTATTTGCGTATTTTCTATCTGAACTCTGAAGCTAAAGGTGAAAGGTCATTAGGCTTACGTTCAGATCAGAACGACCTTTTCGTCACGAAAATGCAGAGAAGCACTTCTATATTCCGATGTCTGGTTCGAGCTCGCTCGTTCTCAAGTTCATCGAAGGGATGGAGTACTATGAGACCAAGTGTTTTCAAGGGAATTCCGTTGATAAATGAAGCAGAAAGGTTCGTAAGCTCATGGTTAACGAACTGTTATACCGGTATGATCACTATTGTGTTGTACCACCTATATAAATTGGTGTATGGTACGGTACTTTGTGTTGAATGTACTATTGATGATTGATGGGGTCACATTAATTAATTCGTATAGTTTTTCTAGAGCATTTTAGATCGTAGTACTTGGCAAAATATATCTCTTAAAATACTAAATCATATTCTATAATCTTGGCACGAAATGAAATTAGACATTTTAGGCTTCAAATATTTAAAAATAAAATTGATTCACGAAAGAATCACAGAGATAGCCCACATGTATCGCGATATTAAATTCTAATTGACGAAACGATCACATTGTTCCACGCTGGAAAATGTCGAAAATTTTCAACAAACTGTGTCATATTAATTCGTAGACCCCGTTTTGCACAAGATTTACAGTAAAATTGCTTCCATCGACTAAGTAAGATATGCAAAATTTACAGTAATTTTACCAAAAAATATTGTTGTAAAAGCATGAGCGGAAAGGCATGGGGTTAGAAATCAGTTACACAGAATCATCACATTCGGTCAGGCATCAATCGTGGTCAAGGACAAGCATCTATCAGATTAGGCATTACAAGTCACTTATAATATGAACTACTTCACTTACACTACAAACATCGCTATCAGAATACTGAATATATAAGGGCTTAATACTACATACTTAAACTACTCACCTAAATAAATCCTCTGGATCCATCTAGGCACATGGCTCGTAAACTGTTAGCTGATATCACTCTTGATTCCTTGTATGGTCGATGAACTTGACTGGTTGATGGTTGACTGCAAACTGACTGGTGATCCCTCATGCAGCCCCCGACGTGGACTACCAAACGCACTGGTGCGGGAGCGCCTCAAATGAAGGCCCAATCAGGATCACGCATCAAACAATACATCGTACATTACCATAATCATATGCAAAGTATATTACACATACCAGACATCGTGACTCGCCCAAAAACATGCAACAAACATGTACATTAAAAATACCACGATCACTACATTATCAAGGAATGGAATGGTATGACTGCTAACTCACAAATTTCATGATTTCTGTTTGAAAATTGGAAGGATTCAGATCAGTATCGCAAGATCCTTGTTTTTCTGCAAATGCAAGCAAATCTGCCGATCTTTTGGCAATATTTTCATTCATTTTGGTCCATGTCCCAAGAAAATGTTCAGTTTAGGCAAATAAACAACCTTCTTCACGATGGTGATATCAGATTTGTAATATTTCACCGATTTTGTAGAAATATATATGAATTAATATGATGGGCGAATTAATGTGACAGCACCATACATAACATTTTTACAAGTTTGCATATAAGGTCAATTCAAAGTGTCGTGCCATTTTAAATTGAAAGATATGATGAGATATAAGCAATCTTGGCCAAGTTGTGACATAAGCCTCCTCCCTAGTCTCCCTCATCTATCTTAAAGGCGGGGCGACATGACGATCAGGGCGTGGCTTACTGGCCGCAGCCATTTTGATTACGCAGATTGGCGAACCGAAAAATCACGGCATTTTTAACCTGGAATGGCGAGCGAGTAAGTTATATTTCGCTAGCTCGCATCTCGGCAATGCATATCGTACATTTGTAGAAAAATCGAAGCTAAAGAGGGAAGGAATCAAAGCTACACGCGACAACATCTTGAATCGGAAATTCTTCCGAAATTTTCCGAGTGTGTGAGCTTGGCAAGGTGCGTAAGCAAGGAAATTTCAAATATCGTTGTTACCAATATGCAACACGCCGTCCATGCGCGCTCGCAACCGGAAGTCCTGTCGATCATGACGGACTGACATTAAACTGAAACTGAAATAAGTATGGTTTTGCTGGCATCTCTGAATTTGCGATAAATCTGTGTGCAAATTCAAATTGAGGCATAACAAATTAAAGAGGAATGAAACCCTGGAAGTAATGTGCTCTCAATAGATGTAGAAAAAGAAGATTCTGTAAATAAACTTAGCAAAATCCAATAATCCATTCAGATGTTATGAATTTTCAAGCTATCAGTGATGACCTGTGATATTGAGATTTTGTTTAGATCTATAGCAATTTTGATAAAACCAGTGACATCATGAATTTGGTGTTTAGTAATTTTTTTTATATTATTGAGTGATAATTGCTTTAAAATCTATGTAGTGTGAACATTAGTAAAACTTGTGCCTACGTTGCAAACATTTTTTGACCAGATTTGGTGCAAAACTGCTGTAGTGATGCATTGCTCCATTGATTTAACAAATGGATACAGCACGCATGTGATGGCTCCTTGTACACTCTTGCCTTGCAGCCTATGCCACTAAAATCCACTCTCTACTGTTACCGGGTATATCCTGCACAAAGTCTATGGGAAGTCCAGAATTCAGTAGTCAACAAATAACAAAAATCAAGTTAGCTGTCAGTACAATAACAAAATCTGCATTGGTTTTCCTACATTACTGTTATTATAATTTTTACGAACATCACTCGACCTATTTTCAGAACAGGGATACACAAAATGATATTTAGGAGAATATTTTAGCAGTGTAACTTCAAAGTATTAGATATTCCTACACGGGTTTGCAAGTTTTTATGTTTGTTTGTTTGTTGCAGAGTTATTTACCTCTGGCACTCAATGCCTCTTGAATGCACTTTGTTCTTATACATTGAATATTTTCTTTCTCTGTTCAATTTTTACAGATGTCTGAGAAGCTCCAATCTCTGCAAGCCTCGACTACTCTATCAATTTCAGAAGCCATGCAGATTTTATTCATCAGAAGGTA
>BQKZ01003529.1:55142-76361 GCA_036244855.1 Temnopleurus reevesii
ATATAATAGAGGGAAACAAAACAAACAAGAAATTAATTACAAAAATTATGCACATGTTATTTGGAATGTCATGCCTGACAGCCTTCATGAGGTTTTCATCCTATTATTCTCTAGTTAAAATTTCTGGGTTGGTACTAAATGGAATTATTTTGTGAATATGAATTGTTAGCTACTGTATCATATAATCATATCAATTGATAATTAATCTAAGTTATATTGTAATATATTCAAATAGAGTCAATTTATTTCATTAGAGATGTCTGCTCTATTTACGAAATGAGTGGCTGATTACTATGTTTAATTTTATGTGGACTTTTTCCCCAGGAACAAGCCAATGCAGCAGTGTATTCTAAACAGACCATCCCTCATTACTATCTTATGGCTGACATAGATGTGAGCTCGGCTCTCAGGTGAGAAACAACATTTTTTATGAACATAGATAATTAGAAAATTGTAGGTTGTAATTCAATCTATTGTTTGTTGTAGTGTTATATCTAATTCAGTTAGAAGAAAATCTATCTGAAATTAATGAGAGTTGACAATGATGTCTGAGGTGAAGTTTTAAATTGCAGATCTTTTCACTCTAAATATGAGGCTCAACTCTAATCAAATAAGGGTAATGCTACCAAGGACCAACTTCTTTTTTTTAATTTCGAAATTAAAGATATCATTTTCGGATTAATCTGTTTCAGTAATTGTGACTAAAAGGCAGTCACAATGTGCTGACAATTGTAAGAATGAAATATATAGAATTGTCTCATTCAAGTAATGATAATGATATTGACTGACATTACTTTTATGAGAGATCACATAAATTTGACCTACGTGTACTACATTTATCATTTGAGTTCTGTTTGTGAAATCTACATGATTTTCCTCTCAATGTCTGCCCATCGGCCTGTAACATAAAAGATACAATAAAACTCACAATAGATATTAATAATTGATTGAAAATTGACCGCATCTCTGTTATGTCACAGGCCCTATATATTGTAAAGTTGCATTATATGTTTTATCTCCTAGGTTACAAAGCAATCTGAATAAGATGGTGAGTGAAGACTCCCCCATCACTTTGAATGAGTTTGTCATCAAGGCAGCTGCATTGTCCTGTCAGAAGATCCCTGATGCGAACTCGGCATGGTTTGGAGACAAGATCAGACAGTGAGTAGCATATTTTGCACATATAACCACACTTTCTATGCAGAGATGCGAAACCTTCAAGAATATGTATGAGATGTATTTTTATATAAGTTGAAGGCTTTCATCACAAGTGAATGGCTGAGCAAATGGTCGTTTTTGTTTCCTCTCACGTTTGTCTACCTGTTGCATTATTCACATTTTTATTTTGACCTCATGTGTATTCCAGAACGGTGGGCATTTCTGATTCATGGTTATCCAATTATCCAATTTGATTGTCCATGGAATGTTGTTAGCATGGATTCTCATGTGCTTTTAAATGTTTCTACCAAACTTGAATAATAAGCAAAATATTTTTTTTTAAATAAAAGTTCAGAGTCAGAAATAAGTGTTCATTTTGAAACTTTGATGGTGAGCAATTTCTTACTTGTGTTGACACCAGTAAATCAGATATTGTTTGTTTTGTTCAACTGAACTAATAAAATATATATATATTTTTTAATATTTCATTTGTAATATTGGCATGATTACCGACAGAAGTTCTATTTTCACTTTTATGTACTAGTATATTTTTAATCTTGGAGTAGTCTGATTTATCATTTATCCAATCACCTGCTTGCTCATTGCTGCATAGGCACGCATGAACTCGGTGGTTGCGTCGCAGCATGAACTTCCATATTGCATACACGCTGGTTTTCAGGGTTGGTATTTGACATGAGTTTTATGAGAAAGTTTCTTTACTTACAGTCAAAGTTTGGAAAAAAATTTAGAAGATTGCAAAAACAAAAAATGTTAATGTGCAGTAAACAATAGAATCTTTCAATGAACTGGTAAATTGCCAAGGTGCTTAAGAGACAAGATTTTCTTATAACACTTTGTCAGTGTGCAGCTATGCCATCTGATAATCGTAGTATGGAGGCTCATCTCATGATCAGCAACTTGCATACAAAGTCTGTAAAATCATGAGTTTTCATTATGAATGAATTGCAGTTGATCACAAATTATTTGCACCAATCCATTGCTCACTTGATAAATTATGATTCCACTTTTTTTTCTTTACTTCAGATACCACAGTGTAGATGTCAACATTTCAGTGACATCAGACTATGGATCAGTAACACCAGTCATCAATTCAGCAAATACCAAGGTAAATATCACATGTGAACTGCAATGGATGGGAAAACCCAATCTGGGAAGATGAAGGTTCTGATACTGTTTATAAGGAGGACAGAATTGCCTTCCAAATGATACCTTAATTGGATGAACTTATTTGGATACACTTGGATAAAAGTCATGAACATTTTTTTTAATTGAGTTATAAGAAGGTAAAGGGGAACCAACCCCTGGAATTATCGTGCTCCCATTGAATAAAGAAAAATCAGATGAACAAAGTGTGAAAATTTGAGCAAAATCAGACAACCTGTATGAAAGTTATGAATTATCAAAGTCACAGAGATTTGACGATTACTGCAGTGCGATCAGCAAAACCAACGGAATCTGTGACGTCTTGTCGGACAACTCCTCATTCACTTTGTACATAGAATATTTAAGAATTGATTAATGTAAAATTCAGAGTAAGGTTGCAGCATGAATCTTTTCAAAATACATGCAGAATCAATACAGAAATGTTATACCCCAATTGAAAATAGGCATTTTGTTGACTTTTCCGAGAAAAAGGAGAAATTGTGAAGTTTTGTGTACAGATTGAATGAGGAGTTGTCCGATACGTCACAGATTCTGTCGAATTTGCATTGCACAGATCCCCATGAGCGGTAGGGATCGTCATCTATCTATGAATTTGAACATTCATAACTTTTGAACGGGTTGTCCGATTTTGCTCAAACTTTCACAGTTTGTTCATCTGATTTTTCTTCAAACATTGTATCATGAGAGCACGATAATTCCAGAGGTCGGTTTACCTTTAATTCTGAGATATTAAGATTTAAGATTTCAGTGTTTTATGCAATTTTCACACAGGTTAATCATTTCTTGTTGGAAGTTTTGCCCCCCCCCCCCCCCTCAAGTGCGTTTATTGAAAAGTATCTGGTTTTGCTGTAGTCAGTGTTAATCAGCTGTTATGGAATTAGAAATGATTGAAAAGATACATTACAAAAATGATTTTTCTTTGGTCATTCTTAAACTGAAATGTTGCATGTGTTCGAAATGTTACTTTCGTATGAAAAGAGCTAAAGGAATGGAGCATTGGTGGAGCTCAATGTAATTCACGTAGCAAAATATTAAAAATTATGTCCATTTTACTGTAAAAGCTAAATTATCTTCTTGTTTTTGGACCAGTTTAACATTTACATGTAGCATGTTGTTATTTTTTGTGCTTTTGACAGTGTTATTATCCATATGAACGTTCCTCATACTGAGTAGAAATATTCATTAAACTAGGTCCGCGAAATTCGTAAAAATTTCAGCTTAATTGCAGTATTTGAGTTAGCGTTGTGGCATGCACTGGTACATGCAGTATAAAGTATTGGTCATGCCTTTAGGATGGCGACCTTACAGGTAGTCCCAGAAGTACAGAATCATTTGATGTTGAAGATGGCATTGCTTAATTGGCATATTTAGATAGTAAACCATTTGGTTTCACTTAATATTAGAACATTAATAAAGGTTGTTATTCTATTGTGCATGGTGTAGATGTTCTGGGGCATGTTGCGCGGTACATTCTAGTAATCCATCTATTTTTCACAAGTGAAACCTTCAAGCAATTTCAACTTTTCGTTCCTACTTTACTTATATGATTACCATATATATTCCTTTTTCTTCACAGGGATTAGAGGCTATCAGACAGGAAGTAGACTATGTAACAGCTCAGGCACAGGATGGAAAAATGCAGACACAGGTGAGTTGTACGAAGAAATGAATTATCCTGATACAGGGCTGCCAACCAAAAATTGTATTCTTTGTCAATTAGGTATGGATGAAAGGTAGCAAACTCAATAGCTGTCAGTACAAAAACATTGAATAGAAATCAAGATGAATTTGCCATGTGCAATTTTCCAGATGACCAAAAGAATTTGTTCTGGTTAATGAGGGTCATGAACAGACAATACCACAGGATGACCGAATATTTGCCATAGAGACGGACATGATGCATTGTGGTATGAAGATGCTCAGCTTTTTTAGACATCTATACAAAAAAATGTAAATCATTGTACCCCCTTGAGAAATGAAAGAGAATAGAAAAGTAAGGAATACATTTTTGGTTGGAATCTCTGATGAAAGGAGGAATGAGTAGAGATTTTGAGCCCCTTCGTTTCTGTTAACTTTTTTGTTGATAGGACTTTTCCTTAACAAAATACAGTTACTTAGGGGTCAAATTGACCCTTCCTCCATTTAGAATTTATTGCTTGAAATGATACAGATAACACAGAGTTTATTATAAATTACGTCAAAATGTCTGTACATGCAAGATTTATACAGGTTGCATGCTCAGTAAAAAGAATCATCTTGGACCATGTATTTACAAATAATAACATTGTATTATTTTTGTTTATTTCAACCTGCACCATGTTAATAACGAGATCTGTGCCAGAAAATCTTGTATTTATTAGTAGCAGAAAAACAGGCTGGACAGTTAAATAAGTTTGAAGCAAATTGGACAATAAATAAGAAATTTATGAATATTCAAATGATATCTTAAACTCAATACCAATTTTTCATGCTACTTACATGTATGTACTTTTGTAATTGGCAACTTGTGGTCATGTCATGCACTTCTCCGCAAGTGGTTTATTGTATTGTTTCAGTACACCCCCCCCCTCCCCCCATTTGCCACCCTTAAATGAAATGAATTTTTTTTGTCAATAAGTAAGTGAATATGTTTTATTTTAGATATGCACAATAAGATGAAATAAATTAACAGTCGAGAAGTGCATAAAAACGACCAAAAGTTGCAAATTTATATGAGAAATTGTGGTTTTAGAATGTCATTGAAATAGTAAAGCATTTTTGTTTATTGTTTGATTTACTTCTAAGAAGTTTTATATCTGTTCATCTGTTCTTTTTAAACAATAAAACTAAAATATTTTTCTGTGGCAGACCAAGTCATGAATACATGTATTCTAGAGATGATCAATGCAACTTATATCCTGAAACATGAATGCGCAGTAACAATTTTACAACGCTACTAATCCAATTTGGTAAACTGATTTGATTTGCAAGGAGTTTTTGTCGTCTGTATATTCAACCTTACTATCAGCTGTAATGAATTTCATTATGTAGCCTTTCGTCATCTCTTGGTGATATTATAATAGTTCCATTCTCAATATATGTTTCTTTGAAAATTTCAAGGACATGACAATCTGCAAAGTGGGCTATGGGGTCTCTATTTTAGAAAAACTGTTTTTTTTTTTTTCAAAGGAATAGTCCCATAGCCGATGGAAAATCTGGAATAAGTTTCCGACTGAATGGGAAAATGATCAAAGGAAAATGTATTTTACGATCATTATCAAAGTGGAAGAATCCAAGTGGTCAATTTAACCAACCCTTCAGATCTTGGCTGCAAATTGTGCAATCACTGAAAAAAGGGGGAAGTCAAATTGACATTGGAAATACGGTTTTTAGATAGTGGACTTCCATGTATTTCCTTGCATGAAATACATTATGATGTGTAATTTGGCTTTTTTAATACATGTATGCATTTGCATAACAATTTAGAAACTTCCTAAAAATTGACTTATTATGCCTCCATCACTGCAAGGCCAAAAAAGTGTGGGTTTGCCTTCAAATGCCATTTTTTTAAAAGAACCATAAAGTCGGTCACAGAAAGTTTTTGTTTATTAATATTTTTCATAATTTACACACAATTCATGCTGAAAATATGCCTTGGAAGGAAATAAATGAAAAAAAACATCTGAAAATTACCTCTCATCTTTATAACTTTGCTGTGATTTTTCAATTTCTGCAAGAAGTAAAAAAAAAATTAGTTTGGGCCATTTTCTGAGGGTCAATCAGTTGCGGGCAACCAAACAATCCTTTTATCTGTGCCAGAGGCATATTTTCCGACCGTCAATCTATCCCTGTCTGAGCATCTGCCGAAACTTTTTTGTACGATATCTTCAGAACTGTTGAACATATTCGTACCAAATTTTGGTCAGCCATGAACAACATAACATGTGTGGGTGAATATCAGATTTTGGTTTCAGGAGGTAAAAGATCAAAGGTCACAAGGCCATAAAATAAATTTATAAAAATGTCGCCATACTGTAAACGGTTAAAATTACTCTTAAAGGTAGAATACTTCTTTTGCAGCCTAAAATTTGACTTTCCAAGATTGTTGTGTTTTGTTGAAGAGAACTAAATGTTAGAATTTATCACCAATCAATTAAGCACAAAGATTGGTCATGATAGGTGCATTTATAGTTATTCCAATAATAATTCTTCTATTCGTGCACCGAACTAATTCACCGTACGTTCAAAATTCAAAACAGCCGTTATTCCCACGTTGACCAATAGCGCAAGAGTCTCTCTCAGTGCGTATTCCGCATGGTGTGGCAGTGTATTGAAGTGCGCACTGTATGTGCTCTTCTGTTTTGTTTGTGTGTGTGGTACAGGCGACTCTCGATATAACGAGCATGACGGGACCAAGCCTTTTTCCTCGTTATAACGAAACNCAATCGCATGCGGGATGGAAATGTGGCAGATTTCATAGGACTTTGGATTTTGCAAGCAAATCTTCCTTAAATGTATTTTATAACATTTATCCTATGTTTTGTTCTATGCAAAGATGGTTTCTGTTAATTGATGTGATTATTGTTGAGTGATTGCATAATTTACATATCCATGATTTATTGTCAAGAAGTTTCTAGGTTTTATTTAGCTGATAGTTGATGCATAGAATCTTGTGAAACCTGTGATATGAACAATTATAGTAACAATGTATACCTCAGAGAAATTTCCAACTTCAGAACTATTGTGATGTAGCAATACATAGCAATATTGCATGATAAAAAGAATCCTGTCGATTTTGCTAATATTTTTTCTTGATTTTATTTTGCTTTGTGACTTCTAAGGGAGTAAGTGATATTATTATAGCTTCAAGCAACAATGTCCTTGTTCCCTCATACCTAAATTATTTTATGCTTTCCTACACAATGAATTAGTTTTTGTCTCTCAGAGGCCCCAAACAAACCTCACCCAATTTTCTTTAAATTATCATAATCTATTGTAGTTTATGCATGCTTTGTTAGATACATGGCTGTTTCAGTCCCAATCGTGAATTTTTCGTTCGGCTTGTCACCATGAATCAATATCATTTGTTATTTGTGTACAGGCACCTCGTTATGAAACCCTTCTAATTCCCTTCTGTTTCTCAGCCTTGATATATTCATCAATGAGCATTCTGCCTTTCAAAGTCTATGAAAAGTGCTGTGCTATTCATGTCCTTTAAACGCAATTTCCTCATGTACCAGCATATCAACCAGAAAATCCAAATTAGCATAATGTCTGCATCTAGCATTACTTCTAGCTGGTAGTGAATGCTATGCATTATTTATTTCTTGTTGTAATGGCCTAGTATATGTATTTATCTACATTGTACTCTATGCTGATTTGTCTATTTTAGGATTGTATCAATCTTTAATTGAATGCTGAACAAATTAATTCTTCGTAGAGATATAAAGTCAATGTGATTGTCCAGAACAAAAATCTGTGTTTTTTACCTTTTCCAAGTCAAATTACTCGTGTTTTGACTCCCAATTGATTTGACTTGAACAGCATTTTTTTATCCAAATGGGAAGGAATTATTAATTGGCTTGCAAATATTAACCTAGGTTTATAAAACAGAGCTATATATTCTTGATAAGTGATGCTATGGGAGTGTTTCTACAAAGTTGCGATAATTTTATCGCAAATCAACTGCACATTTTTATTGAACTGCAACTTGCGATTAATTGCAAATATCTAGCAAGAACCCCTTAGACTATTTTTTGACTGATTCTCCACTCACTAATGGATTATAGTGGCTATTTAGAAAGAGCTACCAAATTATAAGATGTGAAATTAATTGAAAATCAGAGACACAGACAGTACTATGGAATAGCTATGTTGTTGAATTTTTGTTGATATACAGTCTTTTGCCGGGTCAGTATTTTACTTGCCCGTACTTTGTAAAGATATTTCAGTATTGCTGCACATGAATAGGGATTTTTATCCAATGGTCCATTGGTGCTGAGAAGATGTAGCTTCGCAAATTGGCAAAATGATGCATTCAGATATTAAATTGGGCATCTCATTTTTGCCCATTGTCTCATGTAAATGTATTTTTTGTCCTTTCCTCACAGCCGGCCAGTTGATTGTTACAAATATTTATTAATATTTTACTGTGTACTACGAAAAGGATATGCTAAAAAATTGCAATAGGCATGCATTGGTTGAATAATTCAGAGACAAAATTAAAGTGCTCGGCTCAAATTTTGATTTTTATATTTTTACAGTGCTTGAAAAAGAAAAAATGCTGGTTTTCATGAAATTGCATTTATTTTTCAACAAAGCAACATTGAAAAGGCAGAATGCTCTTTGATATTTAGAGGTATAGTAAAACAGGGTGGACAGGAACTTCAGTGTGAGTAGGGACACAATCTAACCAGTCTGTTAAGATCTGAGTATCTTGTATTTTCTTTCATCCTTTGTTTATTTTAAAACAGATATAAAGATCCATTAAAGAACAGGGGCCTGAGTGTGATCCGCCTCAAGGATTCTATAATGGGCTAACTTTTGTCCCTCTTCACCTCGGCAATTCTGTTTCCCCTGTTTTATGGTATATATATTGAACACGATATAAACTATTTCCGAAAAATTAAATCGAACTCAAATTCAATGGTCCTTTGTAATGCTATTCAAATCGGAACCGGCTTGTCATTGTTGTGTCCGCACAGTTGAATCCACGGCTTACGCAACTATTGTCTGCATTCGACTCAATTTTTCGAAAATGATTTATATCATGTTATTGTAGATTCCCATCGATATGAAGTGTGCAAGGTACAATCTAGACGTGGTCAGTGGATGAAATGTCCTATCATTTGAAAGAAACTGATCAGATATATAAGACTCTTTATGTTTCATTTCTGTCAAATTATGAATGAACATTTTGAAAAGAAATCTTTTTAATGTGAAAGAAGGAAAGAAAAGATGGTGCACAGCTGACCTGATAAATATTTCATGATATTAGGTGGAGGGAGATGGAGAAGAAAAAAGATATTTGTTGAATTCAGAGTTTTTATTAATGTATACATATGTGTTGATTATAAGCAATTATGAATAGTCTTGAAGACTTGGCAAGAATTGGACTTCCCTACATCATTAAAGGAGCTTGGTTTACACATCTCCTAAAATAATGACTCATGTAGCATTAATATTTGTGATCATAATGATGTTTGGAAAGTTGAAAATAAAATAATACAAAATTATGAATGATTTTAATGAATGTGTTGAGTCATTTGTAGAGGTAGAACGAAGTTAGCATTGCTCTGTGGTAATACAAAATTTACTTCAAACTTTGAGTAAAGGAGAAAAAAAATGTTTATCTTATTTTATGAAACGTCAGGAGGTAGGGGTCGATTTATTACTAGAAGTGATATTAGAGAATGCTCACACACACGTTGGTGGTCTTATGAACCAACAACACATAACTGTAGCATGGACCCAATGGAACTAAACATACAATAATGAGAAGTTTACGAACATACGTCAGGGGTCTGTAACATAAAAGAGATGCAATTAATCTTGCAATTAATTGCATCTCTTTGGTACACATTTTGCCATAGACTTACGATAAATATTTATTGTAAGTTTAATCGCAGCATAGTATGTATGTGTTACTTGATGCAGAGTAAGGTTTTAAGAGAGGCATAAGGATATGGTTGAAAAGTAACATTGCCATCGCTGACTCTTAAAGTTTAAATTGTTATAAGAGGAGAAGGAAAATAGTATGGTTGGAAAGGAATGAAATGAAGAATGAAAAAAGAGATTGAAAGAATGGTCATCATGCAAGAGAAATAGGAGGGGAAGCATTATTAGGGGTAAAGACCCGGTCACACATAGGACCCCGGAAGCAACACAATTCACCCCGACTCTTAGTTGATTCACAATTAACTGCCTCAAAACAACATGTCGGGGTGAATCGTGTTGCTTCCGGGGTCCTATGTGACCGGGGCTTAAGGTTGAGGTTAGATTGGAGGGATGTATAATAGAGAGGGATGGGTGGGTGGGGGTGGTAGAAAGGGGTGTGTGTGTTGAAAAGAGAGGAGATCTGAGAAGGTATAAGGTAGATATGTGAGAATCATGTCAGAAATGGTACTAAAATAGTTGCTCTACACATATTCGGAGGTTTGAGTCTCACAATGAGTTTAATGTTGGTTCATACCAAATGATGGCATACTTAATATAACGATAGGTCACCATGAACAGAAGATACAAAGTCTTTTGGACAAAGTAGATTACTTCATTCAAACATTCAATTAAATTCAATTTAATTTCATTCAGATTAAAAAAAAGTACATACATATAGGGTAGAAAATATATAAAATTTAAAAGAATGAGGAGACAGCTTGGAAGACAAGAGTCTTGCTTTGAATTCACGATAGTTAAATAGATACACTCAAAGGATTATTCAATCCCTCTTATTCTGCCGACATATATCAAGCAGGCGTCACACAATAAATATTGGGAGCCCTTTCTTTTGTATATATTGAGCTTTTGTGAATGTGTGAATGAAGTTGTCTACTTTGTCCAAAATCATTTGTCCATGATGCTCACAGTGAGTTGGATGCCTTGGCACTAACAATAATAATCGTAATTGGATTTCACCTTTGAACGACTTATTGATGTGTATGCTTAATATATCTACTGCTCTAATGAATTTTATCAATTGTAAATTTGGACAAATTACACTATTATGAAAAGGAATATATAATGAACATCATTAATCTTTGTGTCATAGGCCTATTACTAAACGTCAGATTATTATTCATCAAAAAAAAAATAAGGGCGACATCCGTTATTGTGATCCTATTCAAGAGATGAATTGCTACTGTCAATGATTTTTAGACGGACTCCAACAAGTGAGAAGTCATTATCATTATCATCATCATCATCATCATCATTTGCTAAAAAGTACATAACAAGTTCATGACCGGTACCATGACGTTTACATCATCACTGTCGCCATGGCAACTATATAAACACATTCTGCTATCTGAACGACGTACGGTGTGTTTACTATCCGTCATGTGTGTTTCCTGAAACGGTTCTGCATCTCGAAGCACAATGTAAACAGACCACATGCCGGTAAGTGGTTTAAGGACATATGTCATCGAACCAGTTTACACTAAAGCTAATACTTCCCATGCATCAAATGAACTATGTAGACATGTCAAAATATGTTGTAAGAATGGAATGGACCATGAATTCTAATGCAAATAAAAGACGTATGAGGGAAGCGAGCGCATCACTCTCCTGAGAATCAGTGTGGGGGAAAGCTTCACCCCCATCTAGTTGAAGGGAAGCTTGCTGAACTCTTGACGTCATAGGAACGCTGGTTAACCCAGGCAAGACTTGGAAGTAGGGAATGACGAATTCCAACGAGAAGCAGGGCTTGTGATTCGTGGACCATCATATTTGACCGCAAAAACGACACGGCGACCGACCGACCGACCGACTTGATCACAAAGTCAAAAGTAGAACGGTGACGAACCGACATAGCAACGATACCTTTCATGTAGGCCTACAAGCCTGAAGAATTTTGCCTATTCTGTCGATCGCTAGCCCCTCAACTGCAGGCTAATCTACGTCAACCTATGTCAGACTGACACTTGCCCGATTTTGTGTCACGCATCGGGGCACGTATTGAGTCGTGCCAGTGCGCAAGCTAGTCATGAACTGGCGTAAAGTGTGCGCAAATTCGAAATTCGTCGTGACTGCATGCCACATCGGAACGGAATTTTGAAATGTTCAACATATTGGTCACGACAAATTACACAACCGGTTTTTCAAATGTTCGGAAACTCCTAGGGACGATGCGGGATGATGCGTGCCAATGGGTGGCAGTGCGAGTCATGTCGGGACTGCCACGAAGTGCCACAAATAGCCCCCCCCCCCCCTAGTCATCCATACCGAGTGTCGAGACACAGCAAGATCACAACACCATGCAAATGCGGGAAGTGCGTAAACTATGCACACACTATGAGAAAGTTTCGCATGAACTCATCTTGCTAGTTCTGCCAATGTGGACACAGAATGGCACACGTTCGTGAACTTGTTATGAACTATGCGTGGACTAGTCATGAACAGAGTGAGCGGGAGCCTCCCGGTTCGTGCCCCAAAATGGCACGACTTGCCACGACAAAATCATGGCCAAAAATTCTGCAAGCGTCAGCCTGGCTTTAGTTGCGGAAGCTTCCGATCATATTCCGAACAGTGTCAGGCTAACGACCGATTGATTCCCTGGATGACTCCCACTCGGCTCACACCAGCCATTTTACTATCCAAAAATACAATTCTGGTGGTGAAGGCGAGGAGGTAGCATTTTAGAGTCTGGTTGGGGGTGGACTGAAGACCTCATGATCCTGCTTTCGTCGACCCATCGGGTTCAGTAGTTTGGCAGTGGACGTACGGTAAGGTCGGTTAAGCCCGGTAAACCTGAGGTTCAACATTCAAAACCATATTAAGCTTTTAAATGAAATTGCACTTTGCAAGAGCTAGCTTCCATGTTGCAATTACCTGCGGGAAGTCCAATCCCTTGTCTCTACATATTTAATCCTTAAATATATTGGAGAATCTGAAAACTTTTTCCCGAACATTTGAAATTAGCATCCCACTACTTCTATTCTTCTTTTCTCTACCGATGCTTGAGCCTTCTTTGTGCATTAGCATTATCTTGGTGGTGACAAGTCCTAGCTTTCTATTATCCATGCTATTCAAAATAATCAAGAGGGGCCATTCCCTAGTCAGAACCCTTCCCTCCATCACTCCATCTTCATTGGCCAGTATCAAGCCAACACCTGCCCCTCTCTTACGTATTCCTTCTTATCATAGGCAGCTGCTTGTAGCCGTCACTCCAGTCCCGGGGCCCGCTTGGTCAAAGCGTACAGGAATCCACGGGAAGGATAGAGGGGTGACTCTTGTTAAAGGGTAGTCACAATGCCAAAATTATTCTTAAGTTGGTATTGTCTGGTAGTGTCTTTATCACGTTTAAGTCTCTTGTCTGATCTTGTACACCATTACGTTATTGCAAGACGTCAGTGAAAATTCATGCCAAAGCTTGATTTAGAAATATTATTCGGAAATAATATCTACCAAAGATTGATTCAAACTAAATGGAATCAGTCGGGCAGTGAGGTTATGCCATTACAATGACCGCGGAATAAGGCGGGGATGAAAATATTTCAGGAAGCAATATGATAATAATAATAATAGTAGATGCAATAGATGCAGTAGATGCAATAAACAATCTAAAATGCAAAATTGATAACATGCGGGGTTTTTTTTATTTAGATTTTGCAATGCTTTTTCTTGTCCTTTAATCATTTTATATGAATGACCAAAACGAAGTAAAATGTTTCATATGACCTTTAGAAATAGCTGCTGGTAGTCATTTGACATCCATTCAGTTTATGTTACAATAAGTATTGTATGGAGATTACTATAGTAGTACATTACCCGGCGATAAACATTTTACTTGATGAAAATCTCATTTTTTTTTTTTACAAAAGTAACTTATACAAAATCATCTCAAATATATCAATCTTCTTCACTTAATACATTATAGTGATGCCAACTAGATATCTTTATTTCTTCAATTGCGTGAAAAATTCGACTGGTGATTTAAAAGGAACAGATGAGATCACTTCGACGTACAATTTTACTCATATTTCCATTCCTTTTCATCTCGGCTGAATAATCACTAATTTAAAAGACCTTTTTAAAGGTCTAATAGTACATTCTGTAATTTTCCATTGTTCCGTCTTGCCCATACCATTGCAGGTCATGCTCTCATTTTCTCGTGACTTCGCTTTTCTCCTTCATCATGTGTCATCATTGCTTGAAAGCCAGGCGTGATGAGCAAGACGATACGAGCTAGTCTGTGATCACAGACCGATTTTTAGGCAGAATGATAAGTGTATAGACGGTATAGAGTATGTATTTGCTGAGAAATCCTGATTAGAAAAGAGAGAGATAGAGATAGATAGAAAGTAAGAGAGAGAGGGACAGAGACAGGGACAGACAGAGAGAAGGAGAGGGATATATATATATAGAGAGAGAGTGAGAGTGAGATGGAGGGAGAGAGAGAGGGAGGTAGATAGAGATAGATATAAAGATAGATATATAGAGAGATGTGAGAAAGAAAGAGAGACTGAGAGAAAAAGACAGAGAGAGAAAGAGAGGGAGAGAGAGATTCTTCAATGTTCACGTGTGGTATATTGTAAAACCGGTCCAAAATATTGATGAGATGAGCTTTTATATAGATTTCAGCATTTGCGAATTTGATTTTTTTTTTCAAAGCGTTTTTTCTTCTTACAAAGAATTTTGTTCATTTGTATAATCATTCATAATCTGAATCTTTATTTGATGAATACTCCTGCACGGTGAGCATTTCTGTTACTATAATTATATGCGCTTGACTCATTCAATCAACCTTGGAGGCGGCACTCAATACACATGCAAAGAGTGAGACTGTTTTCGTAGACTAGATGCAAGCTGGGTGTGATAGGCAGGGAGATGCTTTATACCACTCGTGAAAGAGACAGAAATGGAAACTTGTCCGCACCTAGCAACGCACATAGCAACGGTTGCCATTGGTGACATTGACGTCAAGCGAGATAGTATAACTAGCATGCCTCGTTAGTCAGCGGTCAGGAGTCTCTCCCGGTGAGGTGTACACAGATAAATATTTATCACACACGCGGGAGGTTTCGCTTTAAAGGGGTCAAGTAAGACCAGACAAGACAAATAGAATAAATCATCTGCTTAATTTCGATGCCTCATTTATCGGGGCCTCATTAGGACGCTACGTTGAACGATGGTATTTATCCCCAATGGTATATTGTAAAGTCAAAAGACACATNATTTTTCTGTGGCAGACCAAGTCATGAATACATGTATTCTAGAGATGATGCAACTTATATCCTGAAACATGAATGCGCAGTAACAATTTTACAACGCTACTAATCCAATTTGGTAAACTGATTTGATTTGCAAGGAGTTTTTGTCGTCTGTATATTCAACCTTACTATCAGCTGTAATGAATTTCATTATGTAGCCTTTCGTCATCTCTTGGTGATATTATAATAGTTCCATTCTCAATATATGTTTCTTTGAAAATTTCAAGGACATGACAATCTGCAAAGTGGGCTATGGGGTCTCTATTTTAGAAAAACTGTTTTTTTTTTTTTCAAAGGAATAGTCCCATAGCCGATGGAAAATCTGGAATAAGTTTCCGACTGAATGAGAAAAAGATCAGGGGAAAATGTATTTTATGACCATTGCGCTTTTAATCACTATTTTATTTTGCGATCAATTGCAAACTTTAGTACATGATTTGCCATAGACTTGCAATTGATATCAATCACTATCAGATTAGCAATTAATCACAAACCTTTATGTTACGGGATCCTGAACCGTTGAACAGATTCGTACCAACTTGTGGTCAGGTATGAACTACATATGTGGGTGAACTATCAGATTTTGGATTCAGGAGGTAACAAAAATCAAAGGTCACAAGGCCAAGAAATTTGAAAAAAAAAAGTCATCATAAACAACTTGTTCTTACTGTAAAAGGTTAGAATTATTCTTAAATGTGAAGATTATTCTTAAATTTGAATTTTAATCAAGGATTTAAAAAAAAAAAAAAAAAAAAAAAAAAAAAAAAACCGTTTAGGTCAGTTTGAATCTTTTATTTTTAAAATTTAATATTTTTAGAACAGATTTCATGTGGAAAATAAGACTTAGCATGGAGTAAACAGACCTAAAACATCTGAAAATCACTTTCAAATGCATATTATGATTTTGCAAATGGGTACTGGTAGAAAGAAATTCCTTGAATGTAGAGAGCGCCGTATGGTAGCCTTGCTGTTGCTGGGTAATAAATGCACCTAGTGCTTAGAAACACTCCGTATTAAGTGCTTTATAAATGTTGTGTACATATAATTTCATTGGTCGGGCCATTTTCAGAGGGTCGCTTTGGGGTATCCAAACATTTTTCTTTGAGGAAGAGTGACTTATTGAATGATGTCTCTTGCTCCATTACACCACCTGAGAGTGCAACTAATTACAAAGAAAAAAAAAAGAAAAAAGAAAGAAGGAAATAAAGAAAAGAAAAGCATAGCATAGCAATTGCTCAAAACAATGAACTACATACCATTAGAAAAATTATGACTTTTAATTGTTCATGTTTGCCTTGTTAATAAGTGAAATTAATACATCACAAATATGCCTTGAAAATATTCCCTTTTTCTAAAATGTGTGTTTTTGTAGGCTTGTACAGGGTGGATGCCAAATGTATGATGTCCTTAGTATAAAGAGGGTGTACAATACAACATTTCAAATTGGAACTAAATCTTGAAATGTCTGTTTTGTGGTGAATACATCACTTTTTATTCTTTAATTTCAAAGCAAATTATGTGAGCCTACATATACATGCACATAGAGCAGAGTGCATGTGGAAAATACATGAAGGAAACAAATTACAACACACTTTTAGGTCAACCAATTGGGGCAGAAGATTGGAGCAAAATTTATCAATTATAGTAGATAATTGGGTTGGGGGTCATACTTCATGAGGCAACTGAGTGGTGGGCACCAAATGTGGAATATCTACCGTAGAGTTGCTGAATAAATGTGAGAACATGTGAGAAGCAAAATAAGTTGGAAATGAATATATGAATCTGATTCTGAATTTGATTCTGAATCTAAGTTCAAATTTGTTCGAAGAGATGAAGGAAGAGATATTGCATCTGAAAAAAGTATGAAACACAAGGGGATGAATGGAGGAGGGGCAGAAGGGGAGATAAGACTGACTAAGTATGCAATGTGAATTTAGCAACTAAAATCAACTAAAATTCAGTGACAACAGACCTGCTCTAGCAATCTGAATCACCTGTTCATAAAGACCACCTATCTGTAAAGACCTTTCTTGACTCCCTAGAAATCAATTTGCATGTAAATGAATCTGCCAAGATAGAGACCACCTACATGTACTCACAAAGACTACATTTTCTGTCTCCCTTGGGTGGTTCTTCTAGATAGGTTTAACTCTTAAATAACAGAAGCTGAGAGAAAAAGATTAACAGAAACAGAGAGAGAGAGAGAGAAAGAAAGAAAGAAAGAAAGAAAGAAAGAAAGAAAGAAAGAAAGACTGAAGGAAGGAAGGAAGAAAGAAAGAAAGAAAGAAAGAAAGAAAGAAAGAAAGAAAGAAAGAAAGAAAGAAAGAAAGAAAGAAGGAGACGATCTCTGATTGAAGAAATAACTTTATGATAAAAAACTACATGGTCAGCAACACAAAAAGATTGTTATTGATGTTGAAATGTTTTCAATCATCAAAACATTTATGTCTATGTAAAAGTAACGGATAGAAGTTGTGATGAAATGTGATGTAAGCGATCATAGCTTTAATCAACATCCTAACCACCAAGCGACCAAAGTGATATAACTCAGCCCCTCGACCTTCAGTCAATGTCAGTAATAATAGATGCAAACCATAAAACGACAAGTGCAGAGAATAAACGACAAATGACATGGATTCTGCCTGGACAATGTCGATGATTATACAATGGAGAGCAGCTACTTATTCGACATCTATATGTGTATATAGCTTCCCCCTGAGAGCCATTATGCATATTAAATTAACAAGCGTATAAAAAATGCATCTCATTTAAATTGCATTGCATCAGGCACTGTAATGTGTCATGAGTAAGTTACAGAGTTGCCAGTTTCCATTATCTCCAATGTATAATTGATTCATTTGCATGACAAACCTATGATTGGGCTCATCAATTTTTCATGAATTGTGCGCAGTAATTGCTCGCTGACTCCTAGTCAGGTGGAAAATTGTAATTTTAAAGATTTATTCATTTGCCAGTTTCAGGTTTTTTTTTTCTCTCTTTATTTTGAATTAAAGTTGCTTTTATCCTTGGCATTTCATGAATTCAAATTTTCTTTGTGAAATGGCTTCATGAATTTGCTAAAGGTGTTGTATTGAAACAACACAATGCATTCACTTTTATTCACTGTGGTTTTCTCTGTCAGCTGCTTTTACAATCTAAAGGGATTAAAGTTGGTAAAATATACCTTCAAGCATTAATTGTTTTGTGTAGGAGTCTATCTTCAGAGTAAAGTAGTATACTCAATGGAAATACAATTCCTTTGGAATATAATCATTTGGAAAAAAATCATTTGGAAAAAATAGCACACTTGTACCTGTTCCCATACTTGTATGGTACTGCTTACTTTACTTTATGGTTGCATTGTTTATACAACGGAGCCAGTTTGACCTTTCAGATCTGTATATATTTACTTGTTTTTATGCTTGCAGGGCCCCATGGAAGATCAACTTTTGTTGAATGGGCTACCTTTTGAAAGAGTAGATAAATACATAAAAATAAATAAATAAAATGTACACTGTACTTCATTTGAAATTAGATTTTGAATGATCAAGCAGCTGAACCAAATGGACAAAATATATTTGGTTCAGCTGTTTTATGACTCACATTGTAATTTCTATGATTGTGCGTATTCTATGAGATTGGTATATCTCTGATAATACCACATAGCCCATTACATTGACATAGATGCCAACCGTTCCAAAATATAAGTTATGTCAACATTTAGATATGAATCATGCAATAAATTGAGAGAGAACCTAATGACATTAACCCAACACTTAGCTATTCACTTGCGATGAAAGCCTTGGATATATTGAGATACACCTCATGCATTTTCTTGAACGATTGGCATCACTGCATTGAGTAAAATAAAGCAGGAGTACAGTTAAGATACTTTGACATAAAGTATGTACAGTGTGTTCATAGCAATGCTGTATGATGCCTACAGTACAAGTTCTGGCAGTGAGGACGGCATGCGACATCATGTTGTTTTGGAGATTGATAAGTGGCAATTGCATGGGGGCTATTGTTTGTGTCCCATCCAATACCTGGGTGCCAAATTGGTTTAAATCTGTGGTAGATCAAGGTGTGAATTAATGAGCCTTCCACCCGGGCGAGGGGATCACCAGGGGGTTCAGCTGATTAGAGCGGCGGCTATCACCGACCCCTCGGGTGATGCTGGAGCTGGCGGGCTGCTTAAATCAGCTGACGAGCTGGAAAATTTAACATGAATTAGTAATGTAGTGTGCTCCAGAGAAAATAAGGTAATAGACAGATTGATCTTCAGAGGGAGTCGGAAATATAGAGGGCAAAGAAAATGAGAGAAAGAGATGTGATGTATGTGTAAACAGTGCTACTATTTTTATAGAGAGGGTGATTAGGGGACAGAAGAAATAAAGGAAGTAGAAAATTATCATATACCATTTGAGAGAATGTTCATCATGATCATCTAATTTACATAAAAATATGTTAAATGGAATAGAAAGAGGAAAATGTAGAGGAAAACTTGGAATAAGAGTTAAACTGAATAAGAAATACAATACATCCCACGTTTTTACTTTTAGTACATATGAGTGAGAAAAATATGAAGAGGAGGAATGAAAAAAAAAATGCTTTAAAACACTAGGCATTAGGGTGGCGGCTGAATGAGTTTCTGCCTGAAAATACAGCAATATTAGAAAGTGTGTCATTATTGTCTTTTGAATATGTGTCATTATTATCTTTTGAATATGAAATATTTTGCCAATTCCAATGTGAACATTAATTTTATTTGTAATTTCATCTCTATTCTTTCAAGGATGGAAAGCTCAGGCTCTTTTTTTTACTTCATAAAATTTTACTCCACAGCTCTCCATTATCGGATAAGCAGTTTCAGCAGTTGTCGTTATTTATCTATTCTTTTTTGTTTGCTTTTCATTATGCTACAGGGTGGGACATTCAGCATCTCAAATTACAGTGAGTTTGGTGTAAGAGGCGTTGCCGGTATCATCCCCTCGCCACAAGCCTGCCATCTAGGGGTTGGAGCTGTCCAGGATAGATTTGTACCTGATGAAGATGCAGAAGAAGGGTAAGTGCTCTGAAAAATGCATGCTTCTTTCAGGGATGCCAACTTATGATAGTATTGTTTGTCTTCTTTTTTTTTCGCTTGGATGAGAGGTAACAAACTCAAAAGATATCAGTAATTATTAAGAATGTGAAAATAACAAAATGTACATGTATCCAGTCGTTGACCTGAGAATATTTTACTATTCAACTGTCAATAGAAAATAGAAAACAAGGCAAATATGCCATGCAATTTGACAGGTGAAAATATCATCCGTGCACCGAACGCATCAATTCTGGTAGATAAGGGTCCTCAAAAGACAAGTAATTGGATGTTGAAATGTTTTCTGTGAAGGCAGGTGTAATGCATTATGATATTATGAGGTTGTGCAATAATAGGCAGAAATATTAATCTATACCCCTAAACCCTATGATAGGAAGTTTTGCAATCATTTCGCTGTGCAAAAGTATCTGATCACCCGGCTCACTGATTTTTTTTTTCTTTCGAGACTCCTGCATCCTGAAGCGGTGGCCCCTGGGAGCAGTTTTGTAAACACTTGTTGCATTACTTCTGATTCTTAGAGATAATCGTTCTCATCCTTGATCATCATATGCATTTTACCTTGGTACATACACATCAACAACCCTGACAGGCCTACATTAGTCTTGAAAATAATTTCACTCTTTCTACTTCATATTGTTCTATTTTTGAACAGATATCGACCAGCAGCTCTGTTGACAGTAACCCTTGTATGTGATCATCGTGTGGTGGACGGAGCAGTAGGTGCACAGTGGCTACAGCAGTTCAAGAGATATATAGAACAACCAGAATCTATGCTTCTCTAGTATATTTAACCTATTGAACATTGACTGAGAAACAGAAGGGTGTTATGGATGATGAGCTAACCTTCCCAGAATCCCGCCTACATGT
>BQKZ01003530.1:26802-41337 GCA_036244855.1 Temnopleurus reevesii
TTGCCGACTCGAGGATTCCCATGACGGGACATTCACTATAACTTTGTAAATTCATAACTTTTGAATGGATCGTCGGATTATGCTCAAATTTTCACAGTTGGTTCATTTTCTTTTTCTCCATCTACTGAGAGAATATAAAATGCAGGGTTTCGTTCTTCTTAACTATTCACACTAATAAAACTAAACGTATTTTCAATCGATGATGATATTTTGTATTTTGCTCACAGTAAAGGGTCTATTGGTTGAAGATTGCCCCCGTTGGTAAAGAAGAAAAAATAAACTAAACATGCAAATTTGTGTAACTTCTAGTTGTGTGGGATAATTTTATGAGGGTCATGTTTTAAAAGAGGCACCAGCACACATTTCTGCCTCAACCAGCCTACAATCATCACGACTCAAAATAGTTACCAATGACTTTAAATAGAAAGCCGTAAGATCAATTATTACGTAACATTTTTCTGATGAGGATGATAGGTCAGTTGCATCTGGCGCAGTGCCATCATACCGTCAGTCATCTTCAGCATCATGGAATTTGGAATTTATTCATTTGAACGTCATTGACATGTACAGCCAACATTTTGTTCTGATTGGAATTTGGAATTTGGAATTTATTCATTTGAACGTCATTGACATGTACAGCCAACATTTTGTTCTGATTACATTTTTTTCATACACATTGTGGTATATGTAATTTGGGTTACACTGCAGGGTAATTCCACATGTGTGGTAACGGAAATACATGCCATTTTGAGCCACATTTTTGTCTGATAAAGCTCAGTAACATACTCTCAGAGACCGGTCAAACTCTCAAGTAATTGCTAGTATATGGTAATTGCTAGCATAAATGCTATTAAAAGCCAGGACAACCATGGTAATTATGCTACATTGTAGAGCGCTTAGGGACGACTGATAAAGTTAGTGTTAGGTGCTATAAACTGATAAAAGAACATAGAATTATTATAATTATTATCATATAAGAAAGAATAAACATTAATCATTGTCCACATTGGAGGCTCCAAAGTGTGAAGAGTGTCGGTAACGAAATAACATCAGAGAGAATTTGCCCGTTTTTTATTTAAACAATCCATATAATTTGAAAATTCTATCTAGCATATTTCCGAAGAGAGATATTCAAACTATACTTCACAGATTCCAAGCCCCTGGACTCACAAATACGCACTGAAGCCGGTCATACGGTGGACTGACGTACGTTGGGCGTACCCTCCTTGGGCGCAAGCCGAACGTAATCCCACCGTCTGACCAGCGTATAGTGTGCGCTCAGGAAGCGTTCATAAATTGTCAAAAACGCTGCGGGCTGACGCAGACTAAAAACGCAAAGGCGTGAGTCGGCCTACACGTAAGTCCACACACAACTGTTGGTTGATTATGTTAAAATGATCTGTTCACGCGATTGTGATAAATAACCAAATTTGGTCGTTAGAAATTGCAAAGAGGATAGTAATTATTTTTCAGCCAATAGTTGTGTGATTAGCATGTTCCCCCACCCCCCCCCCCCCCTCAACATACAGACCCACACACACACGCACACACCAAGAACACACATACACGCACCAAGGACACACGCATCCGTGCGCGCGAGATTCACACATCCACATACAAACACACATGCACAAACACATAGACATATGTTTAAATTTATTTGCCGCTATTTCGTCATCTCATTGACTATTTCTATATCATTTCTCTTTGAACCAGGGTTAACTTTACTTCTCATATATTTGCGCCTTTCTTTCTCTTTCTGCAGTTCTGTCTCCATATCTCCTTCATTCCTTTTTCGCGCCCTCTCTCCCTCTCTCCCTCTCTCCCCCCTTTCTCCCATCTCTAGCTTTCTCTTACCACTCATGTTATTCTTTTTTTTTGCCGTTGAATAATTTAATCACATGACGACGAATCATGCTATTCTCCCTCGCAGCTAATATCATGTTTCCTCCATCTGCTCCATTAAAATTGATCTTAGCAACATTCATCAGTCAAGATGAACATTGACATCTTCATTCCACCTACACTCCATCTCTCTCTCTCTCTCCCTCTCTCTCTCCTGTTCTCTCTCTCTCTCTCAATCTCTCTCTCTCTGTCTGTCTCTCTCTAGCTGTCTATCCACTCACCCACAGCTTCCTCCTATTCTATGCCACCATCTCGTTATATCTCCCCTACCACTTCTCTCTCTCCCTCCCCCTCTCTCTCTCTCTCTTTCCCTCCCCCTCTCTCTCTCTCTCTCTCTCTCTCTTCTCTCCCTCCCTCCCTCTCTCCCTCTCTATCTTCTCTGTCTCTCCTCCCCCTCTCTCTCTATTCTCGGTCTCCATTCCCTCTTTCCCTCTCCCTTCTCTCTTGTCTCTTCACTCTCTCCTCTCCCTCTCTCTTTCTCTTCTTTCTCTCTTCTCTTTTTATTATCTATATTCTCTCTCTCTCTCTTCTCACTCTCTCTCTTCTCGCTCTCTTCTGTCTTTTTTTCTTATCTCTCTCTTTTAACCTCTCATCTCTCTCTTTTCTCTCTCTTCTCTCTCTCCCTCTTCTCGCTCTCTCTCTTCTCGCTCTCTCCTGTATTTTTTTTCTTATCTCTCTCTTTCAACCTCTCATCTCTCTCTTTTCTCTCTCTCTCCTCTCTCTCCCTCTTCTCGCTCTCTCTCTCTCTCGATCTTCTCGCTCTCTCCTGTCTTTTATTTCTTATCTCTCTCTTTCAACCTCTCATCTCTCTCTTTTCTCTTTCTTCTCTCTCTCTTCTCTCTCGGTATTCGTTTATATCTAATACAATGCGCAACAATCACGGATCAAGGAAACATGAACAGCTTCATCCCCCGCCCCCNGTAACCAACTCTTGATAACTCGTATATAGGTCGCTTTAAATCGTGTGAAGGTCATACTAAGCTCGGTCTGACTCGTTTCGCGCTCGGTTCACTCGCACAACGAGCGTAGTTAACTCGGTGTCGAGTCTTTCGTCACTCACGCACATTCCTCTCTCTCTTTTCCTCATTCCCTTCTCTTCATTCTCCCATCTCTAGCTTTCTCTTACCACTCATGTTATTCTTTTCTTTGCCGTTGAATAATTTAATCACATGACGACGAATCATGCTATTCTTCCTCGCAGCTAATATCATGTTTCCTACATCTGCTCCATTCAAATTGATCTTAGCAACTTTCATCAGCCAAGATGAACATTGACATCTTCATTCCACCCTCTCTCTCTCTCTCTCTCTCTCTCTCTCCCATCACCCTCTCTCTATCCCTCTCTCTCTCTCCCATCCCCCCTCTCTCTCCCCCCTCTCTCTCTTTTGCTTTTGAAATTCGTATTCCTCGCAGCTAATATCATGTTTCCTACATCTGCTCCATCAAAATTGATCTTAGCAACATTCATCAGTCAAGATGAGCATTGACATCTTCATTCCACCCTCTCTCTCTCTCTCCCATCCCCCCTCTCTCTCTCTCTCCCTCTCTCTCAACCCCCTCTCTCTCTCTCCCCCTCTCTCTTTTTGCTTTTGAAATTCGTATTCCTCGCAGCTAATATCATGGTTCCTATATATTATCTGCTCCATTCGAATTGATCTTAGCAACATTCATCAGTCAAGATGAACATTGACATCTTCATTCCACCCTCTCTCTCTCTCTCTCTCTCTCTCTCTCTCCCATCCCCCTCTCTCTATCCCTCTCTCTCTCTCCCATCCCCCCTCTCTCTCTCCCCCCCTCTCTCTCTTTTGCTTTTGAAATTCGTATTCCTCGCAGCTAATATCATGGTTCCTACATCTGCTCCATTCAAATTGATCTTAGCAACATTCATCAGCCAAGATGAACATTGACATCTTCATTCCACCTACACTCCATCTCTCTGTCTTTCTCTCTCTCCCCCCTCTCTCTCTCTCGCTCTCTATCTGAATATCGCACTCTCTCTCTCTATTCCCACTCACTGTTACACTTATGCCACCTTAACCTCTTGACTACGGGAACCACGTCGACCCTCGACAAAGTCTATGGGAATTACAAGATTCGGTAGTTAGTTGCTTAACTGTTCTTAACCCTGGTCGATAACATTATGTTTCCGATTCCTGTTTTATTCTTATACCAAGGGGAACATGAACAAATTCGTTCTACCCCCTCTCTCTCCCTATCTCTCTTTCTCAGTATCTGTCTCTCTCCATCTCTATCTCATGCCGGCTGAACTTTTCTTAACCCTTGCCGCTAGCATTAATGTTTCCGTACTCTTCTTCATCTCATTGATGTTAAGGAACATTTGTCTTACAGGTTGAAGATTATGAACATTAGCTGCCCCAGCGGCACCACCACAATGAGTCAGGCCGAAGCTCTGGCGTCGCAGACAATGATGAAAGAGAGAGATCCAACAGGAATAAATCATAGTCTGTCTAGGATTAACACGTGAACAGATCCATTCTGATTCTAGTCCAGTTGAGGACTGTGTGTTCTGATAGCACCAACCTCTGCATATTCTCTTACATTGAACACACAGTGACTGCATAACACTCAACCACATAGTCTTTACATAACCCTCTGAGCAGCTATACCCTTCGATCGCGCCTCCATACACAAGAGTGAAATACTGGATTGTGTGAAGAGGCTCGATCCTTGATCGGAGAGTATAAATATTCAAAGGGTTGTGTAAGGACTCTGTGGTTGAGCGTTATGCATTCACTGTGTGTTCAGCGTAAGAGAATATGCAGCGGTAGATGCTATCAGAACACACAGTCCTAACATAAACTGGACTAGTCCAATTCCAATCTAGTAGATTTGACTTACAAGACGTGGTTTCAAAGAAAGTTATGTTATTTCTTTTGCGAGGAATTTGAATCGTGCTTTACACAGGTAATGCATCGACTGATGGAGAATACATGATTTTTTTTAATTCCATTATCATACCATCAAATGAACATTTGAGCAGAGATTATTTCATTTAAGAAAAGGAACAATAGTCGAAAATTCATTCTTGTTAATACACACGATATAGATTATACAATATTTGTATCCGTTCATGTAATACTAAGACAATATATGTTTTTTTTAAAGTTAGCTCGTGTCAGAATATTGATGTTTAAGATACTCCATTTTATCGCCTGGTTGTATAAAACTTATTTGTATAGTATTTAGTTTTTGAGTGTACATTTAATAAGGAATGTATATAGGCCCCAATCAAATGAAAAATATGTAATGAATGAATACTTCAACTGATTTAATAAAGCATCATCTAATGGCCTATTTTTCTTTTACAGAGGATATTTTTCTCCTGAGATTTGCAGGAGCTTATAATACTGGAGCGTGATACTAGAGAATACTGCTTTGTTTTAATTTGCATTGTGATGACTTGAAATTAACTTTTGAAATAATAATATAAACACAACATGATTACTAAATTTTAAGTATTGGTATAGAATATCGACTACATTATCGCAGCTTACTTGTATCAATATCCATTTCCTCTCATGTCATCTTAGAGGCAAGATTCCCCCGAAATTGTCCATCACATATCCCAAACAAATTAACCAGAATTAGACTAAACATGAGGATGCAATGAAAGACCATCTAATGTAAGTTCTGTGAGACTTATATGCATTCTTTAATTTATAGAATCTTCTGAGGAACAACATTTAAAACTAATTATGTCAGGTGACCTTAGCAGGTTAGTGTTGTCACGTGTCACAAAGTCGACAAAAAATTGCTTGTCAACCTTTTAACGTTCTTGCATAACCACTGATAACGTTGCGAGCTTGGAGCCTTTTTTAATTAGAAATTGCACGAGAATAGAACTATCTAACCGCCCACCGTGTTAAGCATGACAAGTTACTGTCAGGTGACTAATAACGTGTCACCATTCATTTCTCCAAAATGTTGGCAGCGAATCATGACATGTGTGATGTGTGTTACTCTGCTGGAAGTTTTGTCACGTTCGTAACGCATTTTTAGTTTTAGGATTTCACCATCAATTCTCAACTTTTTTCTCCAAAATGTTGGCAGCAAATCATGACATATGTGATGTGTGTTACTCTGCTGGAAGCCTTGTCACGTTTGTAACGCGTGTGTTCTTGACAAGATGAGAACGCCCCAGTCATCTACACCCTGGTTCATCCCAATAGGCCGGTTTACTAATGTATTCAAATTTATGCACGTTTCTTGCCAATGAATAACATTTATATAGCGCTTAATACAAAGTGTTTCTAAGCGCTCTGTGCATTATTAACCAGCTATAGCATGGCTACCATTTGGCGCTCACTGCGTTCAAGGAATACATACATACCAGGTACCCATTCACCTCACCTGGATGGAGTGCAGCACAATGCGCATAAATTTCTTGCTAAAGGAATTAACGCCATGGGTGGGATTCGAACCTATAACCGTAGTTACACGGTATTCATTAAAGCGGTTAGTAATGATTGAACTACAATACTTAGATTCCAGTTGGCATTACTTGTTGCTATGTGGGGGAAAGCCTCGGTATGAAGAACGCATAAGATTTGCATCTCTTAGTAGCCCCCCCCCCCCCTAGTCACAACGATTCGTCGTTCAGTTGAGCCGTCTGTATTGTGAGCGATGTATCTTTCTGCGATTAAGGGTATAGTTAAAGAGAAATTAACCCTTAAAGAGGAGTTATACCCCAGGCTTTAATGAGATGTCAGTTAATGAGGAAACATATGATAATCAAACTGTGAAACTTTGAGCAAATCGAAATCGGATGATCCATTCATAAGTGATGAACATTCAAATTTTTGATTTCAATTTGTGATTTTTGTTAACGGGGAATTAAACCTAGACATTAAAAAGGAATTTCAACCCCAGACTTGAATATGGTTTCAATGAATGAAGACAAATTCAATGATCAAAACGTGAATATTTTGGCAAAATTGGATGATCCATTCATGATCCATTCATGATCCATTCATGATCCATTTATGAATTTTCAAATTATCGATTTGAATCTCTCATGGGCTCCTTGAGTTGGCAACCTAAAAGCAGAAAATGATTGCCAATATGAAGAACTCTCCATTCACTTTGTACACAGAATTTAACCTTTTCTTCATTTTGTAGAAGAGTAGACAATATTTTACTTTTTTTGTTCAAATATGATACGGACCTTCATTTTGGGATGAATCTTAATGATTTCTTGTCTTCTTTTTTTAAAGGAACACATGTGACATTCTGCCTACAAAGTGAACAATTCACATGTATTATTTGGCACCGTTGTGCAATGGTCAATGGGAAACGTCAAAGTGTGGTAAAAATAGGTAACATTAATTATCTAATAATCGCTTGATCTTTCACAATCCCTAACCCGGAAACGAATCACAGGTGTAGCAATTATTCTTGACATTCGTTGACACGTCACACAATGACCCCTTATCTCGATAATCCATGCAGTTGATTTTCATAAAGTTTGTATGGCGGCTCTAAAACACGGTTAACGAGCATCCAGTTGAGGACTATGTGTTCTGATAGCAACCATAGCCATCTGACCGCGCCTCTGATCGCGTCTCTACACATAATGAGTGGGGACGCGATCAAAGGGGTAAGCATGATCAGATGGATATGTAGGGACTCTGTGGTTGGGTGTTATGAAGCCTTTATGTGTTTAGTGCAAGAGAATATGCAGAGGCTGGTGCTATCAGAACATAGAGTCCTCAACTGGACTAAGCTGTTATATCAATGCTGTGTAGAGGCGTGATCAGAGGGGTGAGCATGATCAGAGGGTTATGTAAGGATTCTGTGGTTGAGTGCTATACAGCCCTTGTATGTTCAGTGTATTTGCAAAGTTGGGTGCTATCAGAACACATTGTCCTCAACTGGGCTAGATCAACGATAAATGCCTTGTGCGCCGTGAAATTTACGATTTGGGGATTGAAGTTTGTGACCAAGGACACAAAGTCTGTGACTGACGACCAAAAATTTGCAATGCAGAAGTTGAACTTCGGATACTCGGTCCCAAAATTATTTTATGGCCTAGGCGATGTTCCATCAAGTTAGGAACGACTTTAAGAACGTCTGGTATCCGTTCTTGTGCGTGATGATTGATAATATTACGCGTATTCAGTCGAATGACTGATACCATTCGTTCTTAAAGTCTTTCTTATTTTGGTGAAACACTGCCTTATAGGACACAAAATCTGCGATTGACGACCCAAAGTTCAAAAGTTTGAACTTGAATTTCGAAGTTGGTCTCAAACCATTTCATGACCTGGGTGGTATAACTAAATAACAAGTGTAAAAGCTGTTACGCATATAAATTACAGTCGCTTACTTTTTCAGGGAACTCTAAAATAATCATTAATATCACACCTGTATACGTTTGAATGTTTGCCATGCGGGACGCGTATACAACCCATTAGGAGAATACTTCCTAAGCATGAATATACATTTCACATTAATTGATTACATGATCCATCTCTTTCATTTACATTTCCTCTGAGAGAGAAAACCATGTCTGGGATCAATTAACTCATTAAACACTTTGCAAATTTCAAGACTCATCATTGTGAGCAGAAGGGACAAAGGACTGCGACAAAGTAAACATTTTCGCTCAAGCTCAATAGTGACATGGACACAAGAGAAAGAACCAGGTGTTACTCTTGTTTAACATTTTCCCGCATAATAAGAAGGGTTGAAATTTCTTTTTGTGTCCATCTGGTTATTGTCAATGCTTGAATTGAGGTTGTTTACTTTGTCCCAGGCCTTTGCTCCTTCTACCCATAGTGCATGCATTGGGAGCGTAACATGCACGATTGCATGGATGAGGCGCTGTTTTGGAACCAAGCGATACTACATTCCCAAAGACGCGGGTTCGAATCATCTGAGCGCTCCGCAACATTGCACCAAAAGTAGTAATGGGGGCACGCTTTGCACATTTTTGGTGCACATTTTTTGGTGAAAAATCGAATCACAAAAGGTATCAATTTACAAACTGCGGAGAGCTCATAGGATTCCAACCTGGCCGCGCTTTTGAAGTTGTGGATTTGCTTGGTTCTCTCTTATCCGATGGTGCCAAGCTTTCATGTACAAACGATGGAAACTTTAAAAGATATCGAACAGTAAGTCTGACACAGTGTCCTCTGGAGTGTGTCCAGAGATACAATATCGCACCCTTTTGGGTAATATTGACCCTTTATGTACCTTTTTTTTTTCCTAAGCGAGATTAATTTCAAGCGATTCAAATTGATTTATTATGTGGTATGGAATATTTTCGATGGGAGGAGGGGGCTGGGAGTAAAATTCGAAATCAATGCAGAGCCGATTATTTAATCGTATATTTAGTATTATATATATATATATATATATATTATATTTACTAGCGCTGAACAATCACGTTTGCCATCATGAATGCCAATACCTATACCCACATTCATGCGTATGGGTTAATTTAGGACATTTTCCTGAAAGTCTTTATTTCTTTGCGAAAACAGTTATTGCAGTGAAAATGTATCGCTTTTTATTAACTCATAAATAAATCGTTGCCATGAAAACCAGCTAAAACAAGTCATGCCTGGCATCAAAGAGCACTCGAATCGTGCTTACTAATGCAAAGAAAATAATGACAAATCTAAATTTAGTAAAGAACGGGGCCGCTTCCTATTGGTGATAATTAGTGACTAATTAGTCTAATTAATTAGGGGTGATTAATATCTTGGCTATGCACTTCTTTTTCATTTGTGCTTTTGACCGTTTGATTTTATTATTTGGCATCAATTAACTCGATTGGAATCTCATTTTCTTATTATCGTTCTATTATTTTATGAATAATGCACAAAGTTGCAAATTTACTACGTAGTAGCAAAGTGAAAAAGGTCTCAATATTCATGCGATTTTATAATTCACTGAAAGTCTTTGCCTTTGTTTTTAAGATGCTCCGTGAAGTAAGAAATATTCATAACATTCTACGGTCTAGTTACAATGAGGTGTTCTATCGAAATTATGATGATAGTAATAACAATAAGGATAAGTATTTATAAGGCACACTTTCTAACAAATACAACTCAAAGCGATACAACACATCAATTTAATTTAACACAGAATTAATAAATGAAATAAAACAATGAAATAAAACAATGGCAGTAATAGTTAACAATGAAATTGACTGGGAAACATATACCCTTAACTGTATTAGGACCGAAATTGTATTTGTCATTCATTTCACCTGAATATATGGTTTGATATTTTAAACAACGAAAGCCCTGAATTGAAATAGTCAAAACGAGGCCAAATACAATAATTGATAAAAAAGAAAATGGAATGATTGAATTCTGATGAATGAATTACTGGAAGATTCATTATATTTCCATCGAGAGATGGCGTACTTTGAATACACATAACGCGTATAAATTTGGTTCTTTGGACTAAAGACTGTGGCTGCAGGAAGTTGTATAAAATGACAGTAAAAATGACTTTCCCAGCTTGCATTACTAAATTATGAAGAAATATTGATATACTGTATTAGTATACTATCAAAACATTATGATATATTCCTTCTTAATGAAGATGATGTTTGAGTCGTTATGCATTTACTTGTTTACTTGTTTGTATTCAATTATCGATATATCTTTTTTTACCGCCAATATACATATATGATTCATCTTCGTTTTTTGTTTTGACATTGTATATTGTACTGTATAGCTGATGGCAGCAGCTAATAAGACTCTTGTCTTCCAAGCTGTCTCCACATTCTTTTTAATTTTATATATTTTTTACCCTATATGTATGTGCTTTTTAAATCTATATGAAATAAAATTGAAAAGTAATCAAATGGTCAGTATTTAAAAAATACATTAACAATAAAAAGATAAGCATGCGTATAAAATGAGGCATGTGTATGTTGAATATAGGATTTTCGTAATACAAGCCGTACTTCTTTGCATACCGGTTCATTTCTATATAGTACAGTTCACCATCTAGATATTAAGCGTTATTGATTTATGTTTAAATAATGGTATATAATTGTTTTTTGTTTTGTATTTTCAAATCATTACTATTATATGTTAAAACTGTTAAACTGTTATCTAAATGCTAAAAGAAAAACTAATTCAGATAAATCAAATACAAATATAAAAATGCCATCTTGTCTGTTCTTTTCAAAACCAAGATAAAACATGTATTAATTTCTTTTTTTTTTTTTTTTAAGGGGAGCCTTCTATGAAAGTCACCGGTAATCCTCTATTTCTGTGAAGGTTACTGGTCATCGTCTTTAGGGGCCGACTCACACCTTTGCGTTTTTAGCCTGCGTCGGCCCAGCGTGGTTTTTTTTAAAATTAAAAACTCTGCCCGAACGCACAATATACGTGAATCAGACGGTGGTCTTACGTTTGGCTTGCGCACAAGGAGCGTAAGCCTAACGTTAGTCCACGGTATGACATGCGTGTTTGTACGTCCAGCGAACGCTTTTAATTAAAAAATACCCGCTGGGCCGACGCAGGCTAAAACGTAAAGAAGTGACTCGGCCTTAATAGGGGCCAGTTCTTGGGGCCAGCATTAGAGGCCGTGTTCACACCTGGCTTTATGTCAGTGGTCATCTGAAGGTGAATCATGCGGGGGCGACAGAAGAGCGGGGCAAGATGGGGGCCCTTTACATCCTTCCCTTTGTGCACCCCCAGTTGTTCATGACCTCAGCCCGCCTACAAATTAGGTCGGTGGCAATCAATACCTGGAAAGATTCTGGTAATACTTAAGAGTAGTATTTATTTATTTATTAATCAATTTATCTATCTTTTTATTAATTTATTAATTTATTCATTTACTTATCTATTTATTCATATTTCAACAAAGTTGGTCTTTCATGGGGCCCTGACACACATTGGAATATAAAATCATTTAAAACAAATAAAGTAGAATACAACAAATATAAAATATCGAAGTACAATATTGAAGTTCTACACGGAAAATATGCCAATGAATAACCGTTGTTTTATTATTGCAGCCGAAGCTCCTTTTCTGCAGCAGTCAGATAACCGGGGGAAGGGGAGGGTAGGCAGCATCATCACATCTTATATTTAGTACATCAAATGATCAGTCATGCATTTTCCATCCATAGCTAACGTATACTTCGCGTTATTGTTTGATTCACTCTAGCTAACATTTACAATACAAGCACTACAGGCAGATGAAAGTGGCACATTTTTTGTCGATGTGTTTATTGATCCTGTTCTGCCTATTCTTCTTCATATTTTTCTTCTTCCTCCCCCTCTTTCACCTTCTTTTCCTCTTCTTCCTCCTCCTCTTCCCCTATTCTTCTTCTTCTTCTTCTTCTTCTTCTTCTTCTTCTTCTACTACTACTACTTCTTATACTTGGTCTTCTTCTTCTTCTTTTTCCTTCTCTTCGTCGTCATCTTTTTATTCTTCTTTTCACAAGACCGTCGTGAGGGGGCACCAACCAGTTCCCCTATTTTCAAATTGCAAATGCGTTCTGATGTATTCGATAGTGGGTTTTCGAAATTGGTGGACGGATGCTTGTGGATGGTAAAAAAAACGAGTGCGCATTTGATGTGCGCAAAATGATGCCCATATCATCACATCAGCGCATTTGTCATTCACATGAAGTGAGTCACTAGACTTGTATACCGTGAATCTGTATAGCGCCATCTACGATTCGTAACTTTCTTTTATTCAATTAAGCGACTGTGAGCAGAAGGAACAAATGATTTGGACATAGTAAACAACTACCATTCAATCATTTGGAATACTAGATGCACACACAAGATATTTCCTTCCATCTTAAATTGTGGAGAAAATGTCGACATGTGTCGCACCACGACATTGAAGCAGCGTGGAAACTACTTACTTTGCATGCACATGGCTATTGCAAAAGTCAAGAATGACTTTGTTTACTTTATCCATTTCTGTTGTCCGTTCTGCTCACAGTGATGCAATAGACACGCATTAGCTCTAATGTTAGTCCAGTTGAGGACTCTGTGTTCTGATTGCACCCACCTCTGTATATTCTCTTACACTGAACACACAGCGACTATACATAGACTATCACTCAACCACAGAGGCCTTACATCATGTAGAAAGAGGCGCGATCAGAGGAGTAAGCATGATCAGAGGGTTATGTAAGGACTATGTGGTTGAGTGCTATACAGTCACTATGTATTCAGTGTAAGAGAATATGCAGAAGTGGGTGCTATCAGAACACAGAGTCCTCAACTGGACTTCTCTAATGTGTGAATGAGGCGCAATCGCACATTGCAATAAATATAATTACTTAGTGATTAATGACGGATATAAAGTGCTAATCAAATTATAAGAGCACGTGTTCTGTGAGATTTGGTGGTCATCATGAAGACATGGAGTGAGTGGTCAGTTTCATTTGGTTTGACCAGTCAGTGGTCATCGCTGGTTAGGCCCCAGTCACATGGAAGTCCGGAAGCAACACGAATCAACACGACTCTTTGTTCGGATCGAGGCAGTTCACTGTGATCTTAACCATGTTAATAAAGAGCCGTGTTCAATCGTGTTGTTTCCGGTCCTCTATGTGACTGGAGCTTCAGTTTGACACATTGCGTGATGTCCAAGGGACTGATTGAATCATTCACTTCCTAAAATGGTATTTCACGATTACGGGTGGTCAAAAAAGGTGGGGAAAAAGAAAATGGGTTAAAACAAGCCAATCGTTATGTCCGATGGGAATTATAATGACATGGTCAAACAGTGTTCGATGCTTCTGAAAGTTCTGATGTCGTAATGTCCATTGGTCAAAAAAAAAGAAAAAGTCTGGACATAGCCCTGTTGGTAGCGGATCACCTGGCTTGCCTTGGGCTCGTTCCAACAATTGCCAACGTTTTTAAGATAATGTGGGTGCTCCCATCGTTGCATTTTGTAACTATCCTATTGTATCTTATCTTATCTTATCTAAATCATATCATATTTTGAAGGGCACACCTTTGATGCCAAAATACTGTGAATATGATATTAACTATTTCCGCAAAGTAAAGTCGGTCATGGACAAATAGAGTCGTACGCCGTGTATTGAACTGTGCAGTCACAACAATAACAAGCCAGTTTCGATTTGAATAGCAAAGATTTGAATTACAAAGGAGCGTTGAATTGGCGTTCAACTTAATGTTTCGGAAATACATGTTAAATTGGCAACGATTAAGAAACTTGAATTTCACCGAATATTTGACATGGCATACATATCTTACACACAGTTCGAGACAATAACAATCTTTCTATGAATTGATTCTCCTTTAAAAAATTAATTTGACCGTTAAATCATATTTAGCACCCTTTCTCGGTAATAATGATATTTTGTTTGCTAGCTGGCATATGCAATGCTATTTCCGAGATTGGACAGAAGAATAATAAAAAGGTATACACATATATACATGAGAAGGTGTCCTTTATTCAGAAAGAAAATATTAGTTTAGTATGGGGTACCCCAGACGAAATTTGTCTTTCTTATTTTAGGTTGTAGCTTTACCAAAACCCTTTCATTTTTCACACAATCTATTGTGCAACATGTTTATGATACTATGTTCCTTTTTATTTAGATTTGGAGACAAAATTTGCGGACAGAAATATTCGCTTTTACGAAAGCTT